>JARHVA010001208.1:20000-42500 GCA_037957365.1 Torreya grandis
AAGATAGTATGTTTGGGCCATAAACATAATACTATTCAAACCAATATATAGACCAAGAGGCACAAGATAAAGTAGGTGCATGACTTCTAAAAGTGGAAAAGGTCTATAACTTAGAGGAAAGAGCAAAGTTTGAGTTTTCTAAGTGTACAAGACTGAGCTTCTATATAATCCATAAATATCATCTACAATATCTATGTATGTATGTATGCATGTATGTATGTATCTATATGTGTGTGTGTGTGTGTGTGTGTGTGTGTGTGTGTGTGTGTGTGCGCATATTTATGTGTATGTTTTTATATGTGTACATGTATGTATGTATGTATGTTTGTATTTATGTATATATGTATGTATGTATACATATACATATACATAAACATACATATGTACATATATGTGTGTATTTATACATACAAACACAAACACAGACGTATACATGTGTGTTTATGTTTAATCTTAAAATAAATCTAGATTGAGGTTATCTATATTATGAAAGGGGTATATATAAATGAAATGGCACAAGGGTGATAATCATATCTATAGCAGGTCAATTAAATGCTAAACTTATATATAAATATATACTAAATTTATTATGTAAAGATAGTCTAAATAAAGAAATTACAACTATGTTAAATATATTAATGATAAAAAAGTGAAGTACTTATATTGTTTTGATGTTAATGCAATTTCAAATCTACAACAGGCTAAAAACATATAGGAAATAGATTCTAGAATAGTTGTCAAATTTTGAGTTTGACACCTCTATGGATCTCTAGATAGTAACATTAGTCTCTGATGGTTGTGATAACACTAATATCTATGTTTGATTGTAAAGTGTCATAAAAAATATCTATTGAAATAAGATATGACCACCTGAATTATATTGAGTTTTGCTTCACCTTTTCTATGGTGCAATTAGATATGGGTCATGGATAGTTGCTTCTTATGGAATGGAAAAACCCTATCTTCTCATCTTCAATTTGATCTTGGATTGAAATGACCCTAGTATCAAGGATGATTTGTACATATCCAATACTCCACAAGATGGCCTTAGATTCATGTAGTTCCTCCCTACATGTTGGCTTGTGTATGAATTATACAATATGTGAGAAATAAGTACAATAATGACATAAATTGTAACTTGGAAAATTAGACTCTTTGGTTTCTTCTTTATTACTTTATACTTATATATGTTTTATACCTATAACTAGTATTAAAATAGGGAAGCTTTGTTCAAGTGAATATTTAGTAGAGTGCTTTTGATAAGTTCCCTAGTCTCTTTGGTGTTTTTATACGTGTTGCTAAGTAATGAATGAATAAGGGTTGATATTTTATTTATATCAATATTTTTAAGGTAAAGGGTTGAATGAATAAGGGTCTTATTCAAATTCTATGTAATTGAAGGGACATTAATTATTAAAATGTACATAAAATCAATAATGACATATTCAGATGTCCATATAATAAACAATGACATATACAAATTTCAATGAAAGCATACATGAGCATGGGGGACACAATCAAAGAAGCATATTTAAATTCTCAAAATAGGAATAAAAGAAACTCAAAGAGGCATATAAAGTAAAGCATAAGTGACCAATATAAACATGTTATAGTGTCCCATGGATCTAATGTGTTAGGAAAAGTATGTCAATTGTATAACATATGATGTTCCGTGTGTAATATATAATCATGGATAAAGGAATGTGTTAGTACATATTTAAGATCAAACATGATAATCTAGAGTGATCATCAAATCCTATAAACTGTGTATTAATAAAAAATAAGTGAATTCTCCCAATGTTCTTATGATATGAGTGGAAAGAAATCCTAACATTCAAAACGATAATATATAATGTATCTATGTATGCTTGAGTTACACTCAAGTATTAGTGTGACATGTATGTGTATATAAGAGTAATTGAGTATGGCATCCATCAATATGGAAGTAACACATGGATGATAAGGATCCAAAAGAACATGTAGGTGAGAAAAAGTCTTTTCATATATTTTTATTTTATTTTATTTTATTTTTGGAATTTTTGAAGATGAAAAATCATCCTATGATGCCATATAATAAATGGTCATAGATATCTCCCCACCATGAATCTTGTGTAAAACCCTAGTTATCTTGTCAAAGAGCATGTATAGGTGTAATATTTATCATTGTGGTATCAATGGTGATTTAAATACTTAAAATAATAATTTATGGTTGTAAATCAATAATAGGATTAAAAAGAGTAGGGGTTATTTTAACCCATCATTTAGTGATTATTTATTTCTTTGGTATAGTATAAATATTTACATTTTGAGGTGCTCTATATATTTGAACACAATGTGTAGTAGAACATGGGGAATTTGTGGAATCCATTGTATGTCTCTTATGTAATGGTATCTCAAGTACTATCTACCTAGTAAAGGGGATTGCTTGTTACATACCCTTTTGTGGTGAATTAGCCTTAGTAGGCTTGATAACTATTTCTATATGTATAAGTTTATTTTGTTTAAGAGGATGCTCATATGGAATATTAGAAATAGTAATTACCTGATTGGTATGAATATATTTAACACACTTGTGCAATGTAGAAGGTACTAATCAAACAGTGTGTATCCAAGGTCTTCCAAATAACATATTAAAGACATGCATGTAAAAGGTATAACTAAAAATGTGGAAACCATGTGTGTGGGACTAAATTATAGTTGTAGGTAAATATTACTAAGAACCTTCTTAGATGTCCCATTATTTTTTCTAACTAATATGGTAGAAGGATGTAAATCATTATTAGTATAACCCATGTGTGTAATTAATGTCATGGTGCAAAAAATTATTTTCACCATTATCAATCATAAAATTATGTATTTGTTGTTTATTAAGGTATGTTCAAATTAATAGAGAATTAAGATCAAAGGAATCATCCTTAATTTTACTATCATCAAAAGTAGTATAGGGTGTCTAAACCATATGAGTTATATGTCATGTATAATTACCAATAACCCCATCTATTGTGTGACGATAATGTGATGGATGAGTATGTTCATTATATGACATTTGGAATTTTGGTTGCTTCTTAGAATAGTCTTCCAAAGGATTGTTAAATAGTTTTTGTTTATGGTGATCACCATATTATGAACCTAATTAATTTGTAGGATCCTTAAATATAATTTTTGGTCATCAATAAGATCTTATATCTTTTGTTTCAATGTAAATAATATGCACTTATAATATCATGGTCCTTCATGATAATCACAATAAGCATTTTCATCATATATTTTCGGTAAAGTTATACTCATATCAACCTATATAGGATGAGGGATAGATATAAGATGACACACTAGTATTTATGGAAGCAATGAATTTGGGGGCTCATTTAAATGTTTATATTGTTTCCTTGGTGCATTAGATAAGAAAATATTATTAGGATATTGTGAAACTATGTTAACTATGGTGGTTGTTTCATTTTTAGGAGTAAGAGTATTTACCTAATAGCTTAGTCCAATTGTTAATTTATTAGTATATTTAGATGTAGCTGGTGTGATTTCTATATACTTTAACCTATTAAATGACATAAGGTTCATTTCATGGTCTCGTACAACATGGCAAAAGTCATCAAAATATTTAAACTTATTGGAAATTGTAGAATCATGTAAAGTTGAAATCAAAATTTATTTGAGTATGACTTGCAACACTTTATATTCCATAAGATTAGACATTTTGTCTACCATTATCTTATATCTCAATATATATTCATCGATAACTTCATTTATTCCTTTTTTGATTTTGAAAATTTGAGCATATGAAACCTTTATAGAAATGTTAATGGAAAAGTGTGCTAACAACTAATCAGTGAAAGGCTTGAATGATTTTATGGATTGGAGAGGTAAAAAATAGAACACCTCAAAGCATAGTCTTTGAGGATTTTTATAAATAATTTTGTTAAAATTTTATCATTGGAACCATAGTTAAGGTATGACAGATAAAATGTTTGAAGATGTTGTTCAGGATCACCCTTGCCATAAAAAAATGTGAACCTAGGTGCAAAAACTCTAGTTGGCAAAGGGTGAAAATATATTTCAAGTGAAAGAGGGATATGCAACACATCTTTTAAATATATTTCATGAGAGGATTTTATTATTTTTCAATATTTGTAATCTCTTATTTCAAGATTTTTATAACTTGGAGGAATGATTGAGTTGTAAACCTAGTGGAATTTGTATTAGCAAGTTGAGTAGTAATCAAAGGGGATGAAAATATGATGAGTATTAATAGGCATTAAAAGTGGTATTTATGTTGAAACTATAGGTAATTCCATAATAGATGTATCAATATTAGTTTCATGGATTGAAGGTTTAAACACATAATTCATTCTCACATTACATCTTTTTAGTTGTAATGTGTTCAATGAGAAGGATATTTCTAATATAGTTTGGAATTTTTTATTGAATGAGACCAAAAAATAATGTAATTACATGTATTTTATCATGGTCTATTTTCTCATTTTCATTTGTTTTGGGGTTTTTGTTATCATAATTTTATTTTATGATAACCATATCAACATTTTTTCATTGTAAACATGGGTATCATCATGATCCAAGGTATGATATACCTCATTGGTTTGAGACTTATTGTATGGGTGTATGGGAATCTAAATATGTTCAATAAATACACCTCTTAATCTAGGTCTTCACTTAATCTATATGAAAAATAGTAGAAGTAAGAATTTAAAAAGTACAACAATCTTAAACATTAGTTAGTTTAAAACCATAAGAATTAGAAAAAAATACATTCACATGGATCAGTTTCAAAAAATGTTTAACCCTAAAATGAATATATATGGGTGTCATGTGTATTATTAAAGGGGTATATAAAATGAAATGGCACAATGGTGATAATCAGATTTATAGTAGGCTAATTAGATGTTTAACCATACACTAAATTTATTATGATAGTATAGACTAAATGTAAAAAAGTAAAACTATGTTAAATATATAAATGAAAATCAAATGAAGTACATATATTGTTTCGATGTTCATGCAATTCTAGATCTAGAAAAGGATAAAAGCAAGTGGGAAAGGGATTATATAACAATCAATATATTCTAGATTTGACACTTTTGGCTATCTAGATAATAACATTTGATTAGGATGATTATGTAAATGATATTATATAGGTGAAATTCTAGTGTGATGTAAGAAATATATACCAAAGGGTAACTACACAAAAGTTAAAGGGGAAAGAGTCCTACCTATGTACATGTTTTTTTTTGAAATTGAGAAATTTAAACTTCTATAGGTAATTTGAGATGACTACAATCAAAGTTTGAGGATGGTGTAAGAACATGAATTATATCATTTTAAGTCTATTTAATATTAAACTAATTTTTTTCAAAAATGGTTATGCATAAGTAGATAAAACATCTAAAGTTTAAATAGAACTCTTATCTTTTAGGAAAATAGAGGAGATCATCGACTATGTGGCCCCTCATTTTTTGAGAATTGTTTAATATTGTTTAAAACCATTTGGTTATGATTTAGATAATATCATCTAGTTTGTAACCTATTTTTGATAATTTTTTTAATGAATATAGTTTTTTATTAATTATACAATTAAATAGATATTGAAAACTGACCAAAAAAGAGGTAGCAAGCCATGCAGCCCCCCTAACTACCTCAAAAAAATGAAAAGTAGTTTATTTTAGAAAACATGTAAAATTAAACATAATTTGTAACCATATATATATATATATATATATATATATATATATATATATATATATATATATATATATATATATATATTTAAATTTGAATAAATGAAGAAAAAGATACAAAAACATATATAGGCATGTATATTTTCGGCATGTAGTGGCCTTAAAAATCTATAGCTAGAAATCAACATAGATTGAAACCTTAAAATTGTCCTAAAAATATAATAATCGTATATTTGGAAAGAGGAGAGTGTGATCATCATTTTGGTAATAACTTTATTAATTTTATCTTTGAAATTTGTAGCGGTTTTGGTGATGGAAGCTCAATTTTATTATTTTTTGTCAAAATTATCTGATTCAATAGCATGCTAATAGATCTAAGCCTTTGGCTCATGAATCCAAACCATTTTTAAGCAAAAACACTAGGGTTTCAATTTAAAATTGTAATAAATTATATGTGTTACATAATATAATGCATATTCATTACATTATATAGCATCATGAAGTGAGTGTGAATTAAGTTCATTTTATTTACGTCATCTTTAAAGATGCATCTTTAGATACTAGCCAAATTTCTTCCCACATTGTGCTAGCTAAATAAGAGGATTTGAAAATATGTTAGGATTAATGGAGGTGCTATAATAAATGTATATTACAACTTTAATTATTGTAAAATGGTTATTATATTTGTAGACAAATCGTTTATAGGTAAATACTATTAACAAATTTTGGTACAAAGGTTCTCCAAATAGTGAGTTCCACTTATAGAAAACAAGATATAAGAAGAATACAATTTTTTTATCAATTTATCCACTCATACTAATTAGGTAGGCCATCAAAATTTTAGGATCAAAATTGACAGTCTTTTATACCATTAAAAAATACCCAAACAAAGATTTGTTTCTTACACTCATTTGTTACCCCTATTCTTTACTATGAGTATGAAATGTGGAGGCTTCATCATAGGAAAATTGATCGATGTGGAATTGAAAGAGTGATTATCCCCATATTATACAAGAATATTCATTCTAAAATTATGGTTATTTGAGATGACATTATTGATGAATTTGGTACTGATCCACTCCTTATTTTTGTGATAATTCAAGTGATGACTATGATATATAGGTTTAGACAAATGACAAACTCTTTGGTTGATTTCTTTAGTTTCCTATCTCAAGTGTTAAAATACTCTTATGTAGATAACAAAATGTGGGATAAAATTTGGCCAGTGTGTCTTAAATTTACATCATGTATCAATCAAAATATTGGTTTACTTGTGTTTAAATGAACGTCATGATTATATGAAACCATCAAACAAACATTTGGTTTAGCCTTGTAACCATTTTATAAATAAATGGATCTAATTCAAATTGCATAACATCTATTCATAAACATTATAAATAAACATAAAAAAACTTAAAACAATTAAATTATATTATATGTTTTGTATACACAATATTTTTCAAATTTAGCAATTACATGTTCTTTCTCTCTTGTAGGAACCCGTTGAGATTCAATATATTGGAATTCACACCTTAAAGGGTGCACCAAGAAATGGGAGGGAAAATAATAGTTGTTTTTTAATATTTTTATCCCCTGTACCATAATTTAAACTAGCACAAACCTCTCTTATACATTTACCTAAGCTTTGACACCTCCCTTACACACTCCTACAAGCAATTCACCACCTAAAATATCCCCTACCTAAGCCAAAACCCATTTTTGTCATTTATAAAATAAATTCACATTGACATGACCCTATTCTTAAAATATAGTCATGTCATAGAATTAGGTTGGCCCCAACTAACCCAGCTTGGGTCCTAAATGCTTTATTTATTAAATAATAGGGTCGATTGGGCCAAATCTCTTAGCTTAAAATTTGAAATAATTTAGGGTTAGATATGACTATATAAACACATCCTTTTTTCCATTTTAATTAGAGAAAAACAAAGATAATCATTTATTTTTTCATATACTTATCCATAATTCTACTTGTGGAGCCATTTCTTAGGGTTTCATACTTCCTTTGGAGAGAACAATACTATCTTGTGAAAACATGGGATTCAATAAAAGGTCCTTGTCTAAACTATAGTCCATTATCCATCCTTAATTTATTTAACATACACAATAACCTCTTGCAAAGCACCATTATCTGAGGAAGAGATTGAGGCACAATGGGTTCATCTTCAAAGGTATGTATTCCTAACTCTTTCTCCTCTTTATAAATTAGAAATATTTATATTTGTTAGGTTATGAATATATTTGTCTTTCCATGCATTAGGATTATGTCTATATTGACTTGAGTATAGTTATTTTTTATTTGATAAGTTAAATACTTTTAAAATAAGAGATATGAATTGGGTTGGTGAGGGTTTTGACAACTAGACCCACATCTAGGTACATTAAAGAGGGTGAAAAATCCCCCTAACTACCAAGTGTAGCCTTAAGGGTTTAACTCCCCCAAATAAGAATAAGAGAAGTAGAGGTATCCCTAGCCTTGATGGGACTAGAGATCTTGAGGGTTTTAACGATTCCTATAACTAGGTTTTTTAAGGATCCCATAACCTATGAGTACAAAAAACAAGGTTTGAAGGCTTCCTCAACCTTTAACAAGTAGAGAAAAGGTACCATGACTAGGAAAAAAATGAGGATTCTAAGGCTCCCTAAACCTTTAACAAGTAGAGTAAAGGTATTGTGACCAAGATATGATGAAATAACAAGAACTAAAGGTACCCATGACCTTGGAAAGAGTAGATATCATGAGGGTTTTAAGGATTCCCACAACCAAGGTTTTAATGACCCCATAACCAAAAAGTGCAAAAAAGAGGGTTTGAAGGTTCCCCCAACCTTAAGCAAATAGAGTGAATGTCCCATGACCAATTAGAAACTAGATAATAAGTGAAGTAAAATTCTCAAATACCAAAATAAGATAACACCTAGGTGTTTTAAGATCCCATGGCTTGAAGTGCACAAAGAAATTATTAAATATGTGAAGCTCAAGGGGAAATCTCCCTTCATCTTGTCTTCCTTGAAATCATTACACACCAAAGGATTCCCTAGGGGGTAGGTATTCTACTATCTGGGTCTTATACATAGCCTTCATATAGAAAAGTTACCTTCAAAGGGTTTATCTTCCCTCTAAGATTCATAACCTAGAAAAGTACAGCAAGGGGCAACCTATAAAATATAAGTTTGATTATAAAAGAAGGTATTTAAACTCTTGGGTCATCCACATATATTCTAAAATTTTGAATCAAAAGTGGAATCCCACTAATATACATAATATTTTTAAATCACAAGAGGGTTTTTGGGCCCTCATAATCATAGAACATGAAACTTGAGTGTTTTAAGGAACCCACAACTAGAGGTTTTGAGGATCCTGTAACCTTGAGAACATAAACTTACTTTAGAGTAGAAATTTTTTAATGGAAATCACCCTTTTCCATTTTTTTCTTGAGTATTATTATAGATAGATGACCTTCCATAAAGTAATTTCATCTATCACTTGAGTCTACCCAATCTCTGCATAAGCAAAACACACCAAGAGGATTTTGCCTCCCTTTGAGTTTCATGTCTATTACATGGCCTTCTATGGATATTAGAATCACAATATAGGCCCAATAATATACCCAAAAAATGATTTATGGGTAGTATCCTCCATTGTTCAACCCATAATAAGGCCCCAAGAAATCAACCATGCCAAATAAGATAATGCACACATTGGCCCCATAGTTTTGACAACCACTATCAATGGTTGTTTAATTAATCTATAAATTGATTTCAAGGGCTTGTTCATAATATTGATAGAATAAATTTTGGATCTCTTCCCTTTCCTCTTTATTAAAGGAGTGATTGTTGATGACTTTTTACTCCTAGGTAAACATAGTCAACCCCTATGGTTTGAAACATGCCTGTTAGCCTTGTTAGTGACTCTTAAACCTTCTTTGAGGAAATTAATGTATTTTAGAATAGTTTAATGTTTTTGATAATGTTAAGGTTTACATTATGGAAAATATAAGTATTTTAAAATTTTCATTATTGCTTAAGTAGTCAAATCCATTAATGAACAGGTCAACTAAATTCAAAGGTTTCCTTAAAGGGTGTTATGTTCACTTAATATATCTATCTAACCATGAATTGATTTATTTTTTGTTTTTCATGAATTATAAAGTAATTTAAGTCACTTTTTGGATTAATATGTCAAGTTATATGTAATTTTACAAAGGAAAAACATTCCAAGAAGTGTCTAAGATGCATGATGTCGAGAGGAAGTTAGAGCATCAATTCCATGTCATAACTAGTCAGTTACCTCAGTTTAAACCTAAAATACGTAGTTTAAGACAATTGTATGGAATTAAAGAGATATATTATAGATTAAAAATGGTTTATAAGTTTCCTTTCACCTCTGATAGGTTAGATCCAAGTTTTGGATGCATGTAAAGGTCTAAAAAAATGTAAAAGTTGCTTCAAAACCTTCATTGCTTTGCTTGTAAGCTAGTAAAGAAAGATTTAAAGTGCTTAGTATAGATAGAGGAGAGAGAACTACAACCTTTTTTTATAAATGATTAGGTCCTATTTAGATTCTATCACATTGAATTTTTATATAGATTCAACCCCTCTCCTTTATGAACAATGACTAAGACTTTAGGGTGGTCTAAAACTATTAGTCAACCCCATATGATCACTTTTTCTCCTCAAAATGGTAGTTTTAGCATGATCAAAATCATGGGATTACTATAAGAAAATATGGATCTCTTTTATAGACATCTCACATGTTTTTCTAAGCCCCACTTGGCATGTGTGACCTTAGATTAACAAGAAATTTCCATGTATGCACAGTTATAGGTTGAAATCCATGGTTTCCTAATGGATTTGAGATGTTAAAAGTTAGGTTTATGATTGATGAAAGTATCAAAAAAAATTTACACTCTCTTATATTCAATTACAGGTCTATCAAAGTTTTCTTTGCTCAATCCAACACTACCTTCTCTAACATGCAATGGTTTTGCTCTTTTCAATTGTGCATATCACTACAATCACAGAAGTCAATTGAGGGTCTAAATGTTGAATTTTCAATGTGGTATGAGAACCATGAAATCCATAAATATTTCTTGAAATAATAATTTTACAATTTCATCTATTCTCAAGTGAAAGAATCTCTAATCTTAAGCCTTTTCCATAAGTGACACTAATTTGCACACACATGCCTACCTACTAAGACATGTCTTCAATGGGAAAAATGGAGGAAATATGTAATGTGAAAGTGTACATATAAGGTATAAAATTTCATATAATACCTATAAAATATGTCATTCAAGTGGAAATATCACCACTAATCCACCAAGCTAAGCTTAATGCCATTCTATGCTACAAATGATGTTATAACACTACTTGCATAGATGTGAAAAGATGGTGAAAAATGTTTCTTGGTAGGTGTCATTTTAAGGACAAAATATAATAAACATGTCATGTAAAAATGAATGTTTGGTCTTCAATACTAAGATGCCTCAAAATGTAGTGTTGAAGAAGCCTAACATAATAAAATAGACATATAGGCCTCTTATCTATATGAAATATAATAATTCTACATTAGAGACGATGCTTCAAAAGTTATATTGAATGTATGAATCATGTGCCATAATTTTAAAATGTTTTAGAACAAAAAAAGAATGAATTATATCCAAAGAGACTCACATTGTGTTTTATCAAGTCTCAAACCCTAGCTTAGTAATGCAGATCCATTAAAGAGACACAATCCTACCTATGGCAATGCATATAGTTATATTTTTTATGAGGTTAATAAGAGAAACACAAATAGCTTGGTATAAGTTTTAAAATGATATGGTAAATTCAAAAAATAAGGTCCATGTTAAAATGTCACACACATAAAGGGCCAAGGGCCAAAGCAATGACATGTTCAAATGTCACACACCACACATATTGCCAAGTTCAAAATCAATGGAATTTTAGAGTGTCACACACAACATAATATATCATACATATGTGTGAAACAAATAGTCTCACACAAGGGCAAAAGGATAACATAATAAACAAGAAAACTTTTAATATACAATGTAAAAGTAATAAATATTAATGGAACATAGAATTAGTACATTACTATAAGTTATGAATATTTTATGTAATCATATCATTAAAATAAAATGTTCATATATATCATGTAAGATATAATTTTAGCAAGATATATGAATCAAATCATAAGCTCAATAGTGAAAGGTTATAAAATGATAACACCTACAAACTATCTCGTACAAATAAAATTCCCCTAGCATGAAAATGTCAATGGGTAGAGTAGAGTCAAATATATTAATATTTAGGAATGCCTATATGTCCTAAAAAAACACTTCATAGTTACCCTTGAAATGATTGTGTGATATATAAAAATATGTTTAGACTAGATTAAACAACCCTTTAATAGTTGGTGTGGCCTCTAGCCTAAAGAAAAATAGGAGGTTTGGGTCTTGCCTTGGTCATCAAAAGATAAAACAAAAATAGATCACCAAGAAATTAAAGACAAGACCCAAAGTGACCCAAAAGTGGTAGAACCAAAAAATACCACAGGGTCCCAAGAGGGACCCAACATAAATGAAGCATCAATCCCATAAGCAATTGATGTGGGAGCTAGCTTGGATAGAGAGAGGAGAGTCCTAAGACTTAGAAGAGGAAACCAAAGCATATGACTTAAATTAGATTGGGAAATAGAAATAAAATACCACTACCACATTTGATTCGTGTAGAAACTAGCGAATTTTAACTAGATTGAAAACCAGTCTGAACTAAAAAATCTAGAAGCATAGGTATCAAAAGGACTAAAGATTTGATTTGGAATAGATCAAGAACCATCATGGACATAGAAGGAGTTATATGTCTCCAAAGGGACCTCTTGATTTTATGTAGTGCAGAAACAACCCTAGACTAAAGTAGCATGAGGCCCAGGTCTCTAAAATGACCAGTAACCACCATGCTTCACTGGTGCAGCACCTAATTGGTTTTATCTAGATCAAACCCCCAAGTATTGGAATAAATCTTTAGGGTCCCCCACAAATCAAATAGAATAATTCTAGTTAGATCATGAAATAGCCTTGAAACAAATGGAGGTCCAAGTCTCCAAAATACCTTCAAGGTCTCTAAATATCCTAAACCCCAACAAAGCCACATGAAATTGAGATCCATTAATTCTATAAAAAATCTAAGAATGAAATTGAAATGAAATCCATAGGGACTCCTAGAGTCCCTAAATAAGATGACCAACTTGAGAGGGATCCCCTAGGGGATCCATGAAGTAGACTAAAATAGGGCACCTTCCCTAGAATAATGAATCCATAAAAAATCATAGGTCAAATGTACATCTAAAATAAGCTAGACAAGCACATAAGGAGAGAGATTAAAACCTTTTATTGAGAATCATATCCCCAATATCCTACCAAACAAGAAGGATGATTTATATATAATTAAAATTTGTTGTCTCAAACGAAGTGGTTCCTTTGCTGGGGTCAACTTCCAATTTGAAAATGGGATCCATACCATAATAATGGCCTAGTTCACCCAAGTCCTTAACAAATTAAAACTTAAAAGAATAAAGAGAACCTGGGGTGTCTTTGGCCACCCCAAAAATAGAACAAAATAGGAACTTACAGTCATTATGATAGAATATAACACATCTAAGGTCTTAAATAAGGGCCAATCCCATAATCATACCTTGGATAAAATCTAATAGTAATAAATCTTTAAAAATAGTCTATAACACATAGTATATTTCCAACAAGGCCATGTGCTTTTAAAGAGATCCAAAAGGGTTAGTCTTAGTGGTCAAATAAAATGGAATACAACCTTTAACACCTCAACACATTCTTTAATCTATCATATATATACCATTCATGGATCTATGAAACTACTAAAGAGCCTTTTATAAGGTGTGGAGAGATCACTCTTTGATCCTGATATCACTCTTAACCATTTCAAAAATGTTTCCAACTTACAGTTAAGGAGATTGCCTTAGGAAAGAGATAAATCAAGATATAATGCATTCTAATGTAGAGGAGATCTTCGAACAAGCTCCCTATATCTTCAAGCTTTCCAAACATACTCCCTTCTAGTTAAGGATGCACATAGATCCCTTGAATGGGAGACAAGTAATCAAAGGGCTGATCCCTCTTTGGCCCAAAACCAAATAGAGCTAGAATGCAAATTAGAAACCAACATTTTATAGACCTTGAAATGTCATTAAGAACCAAGTAAAAATTCTTCCAATAACTAGTAGCACCAAATTTTCTTTGTATTGAGCATAGAGAATCCAAACGGTAGCATTTGATAGCTCTAAAGTGTCTTCATCATCCTCATCACACTCATATAAATCTATAGAGTTTGGAGTCACACCTCTACTCCCTTTCTTGGTCATCCCCAATAGCTCCATGTGTTGAATTGACCTAATTGCATATAAAAATATGTTATCTACTAATCATTAAATAAATAACATATTTCCAAGATGAAACTTAGATGGGAAATCATGTTTAGGTTATGATTTGTATTTCTTTATATTTTGAATGTTTTTGTATTTTGACATTATATAAAAAATAACAAGGTTGAAAATGAAATGAATCAAGGTGTCAAACATACAATAAGATGAAGGAGATCTGAGTAGCTTGCAACATGTGTATATGAAATCTTTGTAGTTGGAGAAAAATAAAAATTCAAACATAATCAAGATGCCCCATTGTGATATTGGGAAGCGTGTAGTAAAACCAAGATTATTTAAGATGATGATTTTCAAATGTTTCTTGTGCTTTAAATATGTTTTGAAAAATTATATATTATACACAAACATCAATTTTTTTCACATTAAAATTCATTGACAAAACTAAAAATTTGTATTTTTAAGGTTATATATTCTAAAAAACATGTAATTTATGGGCATGTATTTGCAAAGGATACTAATTCCTAGTTAGGATAATAACAGTCAGTGATTTTATTTTAGTTTGGTGGTTTTGTTTAGGATGAGAATTGAGTTTATGTTATTACAAACTATAACAATGGAGAGGAACATGGCATGTCTAAGAAAAAAAGTCTTGTTTTGAGATAATTAGATATTGGAGTTGAAAATATGAATCCCAATAGGCTAAATAAGTCAATGAAATCCAAGGGCATAGAAGAAGGGATTGAGTGATCACAAGTGAAATCAAAAAATAAGAATAAGATAAAACAAGATAAAAGCTATGTAAAATTATATTTTTATGTTTTTTTTTTTAATATAATATTTTTGGGTTTTTTGAGAAATGAGAAATATATCTAATAATGTCATCAGTATTCACATAAATTCATTTGTTAATGAATAGTAAATATATTAGATTAGTTAAGGGAAATATATATAGTATGCTAATCTCAAAATTAGAATGTATGCTAAATTCAATAATGAAGCTATTTGAAACACCTTGTATGTGATATTGAGTAGTAGATATCAATATTGAGAGCGAGCTATGTGAATGACCATATACATACATACATACATCCATACATACATACACACACACACACACACACACACACACACACACACACACACACACACACACACACACACACACACACACACACACACACACACACACACACACACACACACACACACACACACACACACACACACACACACACACACACACACACACACACACAAACACACACACACACACACACACACACACACACACACAGAGTCTGTGTGTGTGTGTGTGTGTGTGTGTGTGTGTGTGTGTGTGTGTGTGTGTGTGTGTGGGTGCATGTGTGCATGTATGTGATATTGAGTAGTAGATATCAATAACATGCACGTGTGTGCATGTATGTGATATTGAGTAGTTAGTGAGAGGGAGTTATGTGAATGAACACACACACACACACACACACACACACACACACACACACACACACACACACACACACACACACACACACACACACACACACACACACACACACACACACACACACACACACACACACACACACACACACACACAAAAAAAAAAAAAAAAAAAAAAAAAAAAAACAAACATAGAGAGAGAGATATGAATACACACACACACACAATGTATGTATGTATATGTTTGTTTTGTGTGTGTGTGTGTGTGTGTGTGTGTGTGTGTGTGTGTGTGTGTGTGTGTGTGTGTGTGTGTGTGTGTGTGTGTGTGTGTGTGTGTGTGTGTGTGTGTGTGTGTGTGTGTGTGTGTGTGTGTGTGTGTGTGTGTGTGTGTGTGTGTGTGTGTGTGTGCGTGCGTGTGTGCGTGTGTCCGTGTGTGCATGTGTGCATGTGTGAATGTGTTCATGCATGCATGCATGCATGTATGTATGTATTTATGTATGTATGTATGTATGTACGTATGTATCTTATAACGTAGTGTGTGTGTGTGTGATTGTTGGAAAGGATCGCTTGCACTATGTCCTAAGATGTATTTATATGATCCAATTTTTTTTATTTGTTAGATTTTGAACCTTTTTCAAATATTGATTAGAAGCCTTTTAAATAGATGTCAAAATAAGTTTTCCTTATGCTTAAATAAATATTGAACTATGATGGTGGTTGGGGATGAGGAGGTAGTATGGAATATATATGTTTCTCATACTTCATCTCCAAGATGGAAACATCTTTATTGAAATAAATGTATTTCAATCATATCTGAACCATATAATGTACATCATAATTATTTCAGAACCATAGGAATCCTAAAATAATATAAAAAAATTCTAGTTTCTGGTACAAAAACAAAAGGAGTGGATAATATAACATTTCCCATTTTAATAGGTAAGATTATGTGGTCCGAATTATCTTGTTACTTACCATAGAAAGTCCTAATAAAATTAGTAAGTGATTGTATGCAAATTTTGTGTCTAACTTGATGAATGAATAAATGTAGTTGTGCATGTATTTTGTGATTTATCTTTTATCAATTAATAAAATATGAATAGGTTGTTAAGCAATATGAAATATTATTCACAAAGAATGAAAATTTGAATCATCATCAACTATTTTACTTTCATTAGAAAAAATCATATGTATTGGTGTAAAATTTTAATTCATTATACCAATAATACCATCTAAAGGGTGATCTTATGATGTAGGATGTGGGTAAGTAGTGTACATATTATACACATTCAAGGTGTCCTTATTTGTATCATGCTTAGAAATAGATCAGTAAAAAATGTTGAACTTAGCATTGCCATTTTGTGAAGGTTCCATTTCCTCTATAGGGTTATCTACCTCAATAAAATTAATAACAACAAGATCCTAAATGATATTTTAAAACTTGAAACACTTGTTTTTAGAATGTCCATTACATGAATGATAATCATAAAATGCATTGTTATCAAAGAATAGTTTTTTTATATTCATGTAAACTTCATGTGGAGGAGGTAAAGTGATTAAGCAACATTAAATCAATTTTTTTATCAATCTTTAAAGCGGTTTTTTAATCTTTAAAATGGCCTTCATTTTTTATTTGACAAAACAAATTTAAATTTTTTGTCAAATAAATAACATTGACTTATATCTTAGGTTTTGATTTAGTATCTTGTGCCTTGGCTTTGTGAAATGGTTTAATTTTAATTTCTTTTAGCCATAGTAGGTGCAGATGTTTACTTGATCTTGTTAAAAGCAATAAGTTTGACTTCTATATCTCTTTTAGATGAAAAATATCTTCAAATGATTTAACCTTCTTAAAAACAATTTAATCATGAAAGGGTGCATGAAAAATCTATATGAGCATATATTATAATTCATTTTTTTCTAGTACATTAGTCATTTGTCCAACATAGTCTTTTAACAAAACACTTAGTAATTTATAGGTTCATTAGTTACTTGTTTTTGCTTAACAATCTGGGCATACAAAAAATTTACATTGATGTTGATAAAAAAATTCTTGATAAAATAAAATTTCTAAAGGATTCAATGCTTTCAAAAATTGTGTAGGTAAATCATAAAACCAACCTAAACATAGTCTCTTAAGATCCTTGAAAAGAGTTCAATTTACAATTAATCATTAAATACATAATATATACATGTTACAAGAAAATATATTAAATGTTGTTTAAGATTTCCTTTACACTTATATAAATGAAACTTAGAATCTAAAAATATGGTGGGTAAAGGAAAATATGTAATATAATTTGTTAAATTATTATGGAGTAAATCATGGAAATCCAATGATCGAATAGATTTTGGGGTAGATTTTTGTAGTTGAAACATCTTAGATTGAAAACATGGAACTGCATACTTGAGGTATTGTGTAATATACATGGTATGTGATGTAGTATGTTTAGTTATCAAAGGATTGAGATTGATAGATATATAAATATATGGTATGGTATTTATTCCCCCAAACCATAAATATATGGATGGGATAGTACTATCAACACTAGTAGTGGCTATACCTATGTTATGGTTGAAAATGAGTCAATCAACATAACCATTTGTTTCTTGATTTTTTTATATATATATATGTTTTTAATGTTCTTTATGTTCGACAAATAATAAGGACTCAACATACTCTAGATGGAAATTGAGGTATTCATTAAAATATTTTCCATTTGTATTATCAAAACCAATTTCTATAGCATCTTTAAATTCCTTGGTTTTATCCCTTTTCATGGTCATAATGGTAACACATGAAATATGTAACAAACTAAATATAAATTTGAATAAATATAAGGTTGGAAACTTAAAGGAAACCTAGGTTTATAAAATGTTCAATCAATATGAGGGTTCACCAAATAAATTATTAGAATTTCAATTACAATAAAAAATATCATCCTGAATTAGATAAATTAAATTGAATAAATTAGGGTGTTGAAACTATACCTAGTAATAAGAAACTAAAATAAATAAATTGGAATTTTAAAAATAAATGAATGAAACACGCAACACACACACACACACACACACACACACACACACACACACACACACACACACACACACACACACACACACACACACACACACACACACACACACACACACACACACACACACACACACACACACACACACACACACACACACACACACACACACACACACACACACACACACACATGCACACGTACACGCACACGCACACGCACACGTGCACACGCACGCACGTACACACACACGCATGCACGCACATGCGCACGTGCACCCACACACACACACACACACACACACACACACACACACGCACGCACGCACGCACGCACGCACATGCACACACATGCACATGCACACACACACACATGCACACGCACACACACATGCACGCGCACACACAGACACGCACACGTGCATGCACACACACACACACACACACATGCATGCATGCATATAGGTGCACATGCACACACCCACATACATAGATTTTTGATGCATTCATCTAATTATATTAACTAGAAAAATACATAAATTGTGATGAATATGAAAACCTAGAATCCTCCCAAAAGATGATCATCATATTCTTTATGGAAAAGAGTTCCAAGAAGGGTTAACAATGATGTGTGGTTCTATTCTTTTCTCTCATTTCTCTGATTTTCATAATGTTATAAAATAGGGCACAATACTATGCAACTATGTGAACAATACATGTTTTTGATAAATTTATCTTTCATGATGTGTGTGAGACTGACACATGTATTCTTAAATCTCAAAATCTTAGCTTGTTCCATGAGGAGATAAATAAGTGTGAAGGAATAAAAATAGGTTAGTGAGTGTTGTTGTGATACACCTAAACACCCAAGTGGATTGAACTCTACTTACATACCATTATTTCAAAGATGGATCAAAACTCTATATAGTTCTCCCACTTAAGTGATTTATGAAATTATGTTTCTTAGAATACATGAATGTATCTATAATTGGATTGAATATTTTATCATGTTATGGCTAGGGATAATAATATTAAACTTTGATGTGGCTCATGATTAATTAAACTGCATAGAATTTGATTTTAAAATAATTTGGAACATTTTTTTTATTTTGTGAGCTTGTGTAAATAATCTCTTACAATCATATTGATAACCTTGAGAATATATTCTAAATAAATTAATTTATCATGAATTTATAGTGATTAAAAGGGAGAAAGATGATTTGGGGAGTTTAGAAATATTTAGGCCAACCCTAAGGATACTTTCCTTTTTTAATTATGATTATTTCTTAGAAAAGAAAAAAAAAAAAAAAAAAACATGGATAATAATACAAGCTATTATTCTACTATTGGGTATTATTGTCCCTACACAAAAATTAAAAAAAATTGATATTGAGTTAAGTCATGTATGCATAAAGGTGTTCTCCATAGTAATATAATTTTTTTGGGGGATAGTGGATGACCTTTTAATGAAATTAGGTGTTTTATTATGCTTAGGTTAGGTCAAATTGGACAAATAAGTGTCAATTAAGTACACATATCAATTAATGATAAAAATGATAACATAGGCATGATAGAGTATTCATGACTAGATTAAGTTTAATATAATGAGGTAACTATTGGATCATTAGTATCCATCACAATAATGTGGGTGGAAATTGAAGGGACATGTGAGAAGTAAAAGAAGACAAATTGACCTCTGAATGTGAGGTAACTAACATAAATTAGTTATTCATTATGAGGATGTCGGTATAGAGTGAAAAAGTGGACGATGACAAAGGCTAACATGAAATAGGGACAAGATATGTAGGACCACAATGGGAGGCTTTATGGAAGTGTTTCTTAACTCTAGAATACCTACATAGGCTTATGATAGAGAAAATAACAACATGTAACATAATAAGTGACGAGGTTGAAAGAGACCCATAGGAGTGTTGTATAAGCACTAGAAATTTACAACTATGAGGTAGTTTTTGCGTGGATGAGGAAATATGAAAAATTGATATATTTTAAAAATTTAAGTAGTTGAGCAAAAAAAAAATTGAGGCATGGACAAATCACAAAAAGTGAGGCAACATAGGAACAAATGAGGATATATTGCTTATAAATCACTGAACATGAATTAATTCATTACAAAGGAAAATTTAGTTGATAATAAATCACTTGAAAGGGATGAATGCATCAACATATCACTGACCATTAGGAATCCATGGTGGATGAGTATCTTTCATTCAAAATATTAGGTAGAAGGTTATAGTCAATAAAATTGTTCTTCATAAAGCATAGATGGGTAGAGAATGAGAAGCTTAGAACATGGATGAAATATTCTCCATATTAAAATAGGTGTAAGAAATAATGTCACTAGTGGAATTTATATCTATTAAGAAGAAGGATAGTAATGATAAGTGAGATAAAACCTATAGGAAGAAATATCCTACACAGGTTTTGAGTTGTGCAAAGAGTCACCTTGAATGTGAAGTGCACAAGTTCTCTATAAAAAAAGGTCTTAAGTAATTGATGGTGTGGGTATTAGATGTTGAGTGATATTTTTTGATGGAATGTGTATAATACCATATAAAGGAGGAGTATACATAGAAAAAGTTATGTGATAATGAAATAGAATGCTAGAGATATCTCTAAGAGATAAGGAAATGAAAGGGCAAGAAGAGGTCTCATAGTTGGAATAAAATGGTTTCCAAATTATTAAACCAAGTAATTTATCTATAAAGATAACTAAAATGAAGGAAAAGACTAGATATATATAGTAATGATTCTTTAAAACCTTACCACGAAAGTGAAGAAGAAAGTAGTGTCATGAAGGGAAACATGCAATATGAGCTATCATGGGAGAAACACAAAAGATGGAATAGTCTCCATGAGATGATGGAAGAGACCCATGAAAGGTGTAAGAGTAGGAGCTTATTCCTAACGGAGAAAACAATTCTAATGATAGAAGATATTGAGAAGGTTATCTAAGGAAGATTCATTAGTAATAAAGGTGAAAAATGCTATTGCACAAATATAATAATAGAGGCACAAAGCCAAGGAGAAACAAGGTTATAGTGGAGTGTAATGAGTGAAGGAAAGGTGGATATCATTCCAAAATATACAATGGAAGATTAGGAAGGT
Organism: Torreya grandis; assembly: GCA_037957365.1. Taxonomy (NCBI): domain Eukaryota; kingdom Viridiplantae; phylum Streptophyta; class Pinopsida; order Cupressales; family Taxaceae; genus Torreya; species Torreya grandis. Next base: position 41,737 of record JARHVA010001208.1, read on the forward strand.
CAAAAAGGTGTAGTAATAACCTACATAGAGACAAGGACATAAAATAAGAATCCTAGATAAATATGAAGTGGTCTTGTGTGTATCATAAAAAAGTGTCAAAAGAAGTGATGGAAGCCTTGGTTATCATAAATGAAGGATTGTTATATAATAGTAATAATAGAAGAGGATGTTGGATTAAATGTACATATGCATTGGTATGTAATAGACATAAGAGGAGGAATAATTTTTTTTGCATTAAATAAAAGGGTAAAATACCACATAAGGTTTTTAAAGATATGAAAGGAGTAGATAAAATTCATCCCAAAACTAAAAATTATATGAATATTTTTGTGCATGGAATTAATTATTTTTTAATAATAATTACCCAAAATTAATCTAAAGTTGACTGGAAAGTCAAAATATTTATTTTACATGGTTAAAAGGATAATCTAAAAGAAGGGTGAAGTATAAGCTAGAGGATAATCTAGAAAACTAATTTTTCAACGTTAAAAAGTAAGAGAAATTACTATAGAAATGGGTCAAGGAAGGAGACTATCAGCCTAAAACTGACTAGGAAGAGTGATTATATTGAATATAAGTCTAGGGATGTGGAGTAGATTGAATGATAGGAACAAAAGGAGAAAATATAAGATTGCATGGATGCCATATAGATTTGCATGCCACTATTTAAATCAAATAATATTAAATATAGATGTACAAAGTTATTGAATGACCACACAAGTATTCCCGATGAAAAAATCATAGAAGAATAACTAGCATGTATA
>JARHVA010001208.1:47500-107500 GCA_037957365.1 Torreya grandis
CTTCTTTAATTTGTGGTGTGTTGGCCTTCTGTATAGGCCGAGATTCCGCAGCTATTTTCTTATCACCCAGATAAGAAGTGGGAACAGTGTCCAGTCTCAATGTCACATCAATGGCATCCTTAAGAGTGGCTGGTTGGAAAGCACGTACCAGTCCCTTAAGTCTATCCTGTAATCCCTTAATAAACAACATCACACTCTGTCTCTGAGGCATATCAGGTACCATAACTGCAATACGCTGAAGCTCATTAATATAAGTTTCTGCATGACCACTCTGTCTAAGATGAGCCAACTCCCTATAGTAAAGTTATGTATCCTTACGCTCAAACCGTGCAATAAGTCTCTCAGTGAACTCAACATAGGAGTGAACTAAAGCATGATCCTGAGTGACCAATCCATGGTGCCACCAATCATATGCGATCCCCTCTAGATGTAATACCGCAAACTGAATGGCCTCATGCTCAGGCATGGGCCTCAAAGAAAGATATATGTCCAGCTTGTGGACCCAAGCTCTTGCACTAGTCTCTCCAGAACCATTATATGAAGCTAATGTAATCTTCCCTGTAGCTCTATTGAGGTCATGATTATGCTACTCTAGCTGTGGTGGCCTATTACCCACCGATCTCCCCTGAGTCTAGCTGTGTCTCTACGCTGTGCACAATACTGGGGAAAAGGAAAAAACCTCCCTGACCTCTTGTGGGTAAAGCTCTCCATTCTGTTGTCACTGCCAAAACGGACTCTTGGAACCCCATCTCTGGTGGTTCCACCTGTACTGGTTGTCCACCTGGTACAAACTGAGGCAGTAATGGTCTATTAGGAGTAGGTGTATGATGATGATGTCGCCTAGAGGAATGACGGGAGCTCCCCACTGAAGAACGGGAATGGTGGACTATGCTGACTGGAATGATTGGTATGATCACTATTAGTCACTGAAGCTGATCTATTCCTTCTACCTCTGTGTCTATCCACCTCTAAATGCTCCATGGTATCCTGTAATCGGTCTAGAGCCTGAACAATCCTGGGCTGGGTAGTGATGAGGGTCCTCATCATCTCCCTTTCTTCTTCATCCTGGTTTCTATGGGCATTCCTCTGTTCTTCGGCCTTGATAGGTGGCTGTCCTAAACCCAACTCTCGCTCGTACTGAGCTCTACTACGTGTAAAATATCTATGGCTTCTATCAAATCTTCCAGGATGCATAGAAATAAAATAGTTTTACCCCCTACAGGCTGGCAAGATGCATGGCTCTGATACCACTGAAAGATCCCAAACTAGGATTGAAAGCAAATAAAATTGATTTCCACTACTTACAGCATTCAATCAATTGGACAAAGATATAAAACTGAATGTAACTGATACTATAGCCCCAAGTGTCATAAAATTATTACAGATTGGTCTCAAAACCCAATTATTATAACAACAACCAAACTGGAAATAAAAAACCTGGGATTGCGTGCTCTCAGCCTGCTGTGTCCAAAAAACACAATCGCCGATGTCGGTCTCTGAGGATGCCGACGTCGGTCGATACCCTGCCCACCGTCGGTCATCTGAGGGTGACCTCTGCCTGCCTGTCTGATTGCCTGATTGCCGGCATCGGTAGATAATCGGCCGATGCCGGTCTCTGTATAACCCTGCGGCCAAACTGTGCCCTTTCCTTTCTCTGACCCTGTTGATATGGCCTGGTGCCGATCTGTCTATCCGTACAGATTTTTGTACCCAAACCTGATATGCAAATAAAATATATAAATCTGGAACCTAAACAATGAATAAATACCTGGAACCCATTTGCATAGGCTGAACCTTGGTATAACTCCGTGAATGGCCCTTGAAGCTCCCGATCTGACCAATATGCACAATCTGGATTCCGTCTCAAATCCACCTCTGACAAAGCGCTGGGTTTTCATCCAACTCTTCGCCAATCTACTGAAGGGTTTCGTCCTCAGAGATTCCAGCTGAATAACCGATTCAAGCTTCTTAGAATAATTTTGCAAAAGAAGATATTAGATAATCCAAATGCTTTGCTTTCCCCCTTCTTTTAAAGCCTTCCAAGGAAACTTCTAGAAGAAGTTAATTTTATTTTCATAATAATTTAATTAATTAATTAAACCATTTTAATAGAAAAATTGGGGACATTACATATATATATATATATATATATATATATATATGTATATATATATATATATATATATATGTATATATATATATATATATATATATATATGTATGTATATATATATATATATATGTATATATATATATATATGTATATATATGTATGTATGTATGTATGTATGTATGTATGTGTGTGTGTTTGTGTGGAGAGAGAGAGAGAGAGAGAGAGAGAGAGAGAGAGAGAGAGAGAGAGAGAGAGAGAGAGAGAGAGAGAGAGAGAGGAGAGAGAGAGAGAGAGAGAGAGAGAGAGAGAGAGAGAGAGAGAGAGAGAGAGAGAGAGAGAGAGAGAGAGAGAGAGAGAGAGATGTCTTAAGATTTGAGTAAGTAGAGTTGATATTTTAATTTACAATTACAAATATTATAATATCATGTAACATTTAAACTTAATTAATAAAAGGTTATATTATTATAGATCTATTATGTAGAACTTTGAGGGCTACATGGTTAAGGCATCCATTCATTGGAATCTTTGACTATGATTTCATGTATATGTTAAAGAGAATTAAGGATCCTTATAAAAAAGGGTAGGGTAATTCTAATATCTCTTATCATTTAATATAAATTGTATCATATAATATGATAATAAATTTAAGTACATTTTAACATTTTCAAGAATATTTAGAAATATATGTTGGTTATATATATTTTTTTTATGCACAGAATCACATGTTACAAATTCACACCTTACTACCATTGAAATTTATGCCTCTAAAAGTAATTATATATTTTTTAAATTTAAAAAAATCATAAAAATAAGATGTAAACAAGTCACATCATACCAAAATTATCAATAAACATTGGAAAAAATGGTTTTTATTTAAAAAATTAAAAAGATTAAAATTTAAAATTATAATTTTCATGCATTATATTTTAAAATAAAGGGGACAATTATTAACATGTCATTGATGAATGGACCAAGATATATTATACACTCTATCTTAAAGTGAGAGATATATGTCTTTCCTTGGGTAGGAATATAAACTAACCTCTAATTAAGTATTAGATAACATATAAGAATATAACAATAATACTTAATGAAATAATTGATCTAATATGTAAGTAAACAAGGGAAATAAATTTGTATCTTGTTTATGCATTATTTATATCTTTGTTTATAATTTGGACTTGGAAACATGCATCTTATGTTGGCATGCCTATCAAAATGAAATAATTTTAGACCACAAAGATAATTTGTATGCTTATAGTAAAATAATGCTAATTGAAATATTATCTTTTGGGTCTATTCATATTCTTCTATTAGTTCACCTCCTTTCTCTAATTTCACATGTTGTAACTCTTATATTATTGTAATGAGTTAAATTTTCTTGACCTAAAATGCAAAGGAAAACAAAACTAGCACCATGTGTTAGGGAAATCCAATAATTAATCAAATTTGTTGGATTTAAATTAAGATATAAATAAATACAAACTGCATAATTGAAATAAATCCCACATGTAAACCAAAAATGCTTCATAATAAAATGATAGGTAAAAATTAAAAAGTATTTGATTGTGCTAGCTTGTACATAAGTATGAAATGAACCTAATAATTTATTTCTATATATATGATTTCAAAATATAGAAATATTTGCATGTGTAAAAACATTCAATTTCTATAAATGAAAAAAATTGTAAAGGGACAAATAGATTAATCCAATTAAAATAGGGCAATAGGAAAAGTGCCATACAAATGTTCTTGATAGATGTCATGACCGTAACAATAGACCTAGCATGAGACATGTAAATTCAAAATTTGCTTAGGTGAATAACATGAGGATTTATAATTTGTAACTTTGATTTATGATTTGGCTAATTGAAATAATATTATTCTTTAAACTAGGAATATATTTTATATAAGTAAATTATTTGACTTCTCTATTATTCATCTCAATAGGGATATCATTAGAACCATCTATTCTATATCTAGAATCATCATTAAAAAATATCTTTTATTTTTCACATTTTTAATCTTTTTCAATCATTTTGAATGTTACTTTATTAAAATCTTTATGTTAATTTTAAATTTATACACCAATCATCAATTAAATTATATTGAAAAAATATAATTATGATGAAGATATTACTTTTATTTTGTCCATAACTTCAATGTTACATCTCTTACTTCCTTTTCTTATTTTTTCCCTACCTGTTCTCCCATTTAAAATGTATCGATCTGCTACAATTGTAGTAATTAAATTTATTCTTTTGGTGCATCCTCTTATCCTTTCCTTGGTTCATGATTTGATTCGACTATCTAGCTACCTTACCTTGATTCTACATCTTTGAAATAAACTTTATTATAACTCGACACAATCCTCTTGCAATAAATAACCCAATTAATTCTTTAAGTGATAGAACCCTAATCTTATTAACGACTTCTACTTCTATGCAATTGAAGAATTTAAGTCACTGACTTAGCTCCTACATGACCCATACTTGTTTGAGTCCCCATGCAAGGGATGGCTCAATCAAATTCCCAAATGCAGGTTTCAACTAATGTTTACCATTTTTGTCTACTAGTAGGCCATAACCCTCAAATAATATTTAGCTAATATTAATATCTAGGTTATAATCGACCTTAATATCTAACTTGTAATTGAGCTTAGTATTTCATGGCTCTATTTATTCAATTTTCTATAGGGATATTATAGTAATATTTCTATAATTTATTTATCAAGCTTGAAAAGTGTTTACGGTTTTGATTCCTGTAGCATTTATAAACAACCTAGAAAAATGTTGTATGCACACATTTTAGTTAGGTACATTATTTCAGTAGTTATCATCGATGACTATTTTATCGGATGGCTACGATCTTAGCTTTGACTTATCTAATCTTTCAAAGTGTCAAAGGAAATGTGACTACAATTTGTGAATGTGACTGGTTGAAACATGATTTGATTTCAGCCATAGATTAACTTGTTGATCAGATGATGGACATGTTAGCTCGAAGACAAGATGGAAAGTGCCAGTGTAAGTCTCTAAAAAGGAGTAAGCTAAAATCTTGACCATTGATTGTCTAGATAGATCAATGGCCTAAATAGAAGCTGGAGACTATTAGCTTATGAAGAGTAAACAAAATCGACTACAAGCTAAAATTCGATTGGAGAAAACAAGTGCCACACAAGTGAATAGGATTTGAGCTCATGCACAAATCATGATATCTTGGATATTTTTCTTTAAAGGGAAGTGAGCTATAATCAAAAGCTTTGTACAACACAAATCAAGGGTTGAGATTTAAGATCGGGCAAGATTTTCAGATCAAAATAGTGAAACAAACATGAATACTGGAAAGGATATAGGATGTTGGATCAAGCAACTTAGATTGCATGATTTTAGATCAAGCTGATTGGAGAATTCAAGTTTACGCTAAGCTGGGGGCCTTGCAACTATTTGCATGGCCACTTAAAGGGGTAGCTAAAGGCACTTTCCTTAATAAGGAGAAACATTAGAGTTGTGATACACTTTAGTGCTTGTTTTAACTAAAATAAAAGAACATTTTTACATATGCTACTAATAGTGGTTTAGTTATAAAAGTTGAGATAAATCTTAGCGTAATTATAGTTGAAGTAGATCTAGGGTTACTACTTATTATATTTATATTAGTGTAACATTGATTATCTTGCAACACCCATGTTTTTTATGGCTTAAGCTACTTATTTCACATAGCTCTAAGCTAAAATAATTTAATCAATTGAATTTGTGAAATAACTTTAATTTTTTATCAAGTGATATGTGTCAAACATAGATTATAGTTTCAGGATAATTTAGTCTAGCGAGCTAGGTTTGAATAAAAATTCTCAAATACACATTACTAAAGATCAAATTTTGATCATTTGACTCAATCTAAGGTTGATTAATGTAATTATAAAAAGCTTTCCAAAAAAACCTCCGAACACGTGCTTTAAACATTATATTAAGCTTATTGAATATCTGACTAAACAAGCTAATTAAGATTTATGAAGTTTATCTTAAGACCATAGATAATATAATCTAATTGAAGGCTTCCTCGAGCCATCCATAGATTAACTTTTTAACTTAACCCAATACTGATATAAATGGAAAAAAAAAGCTCTAGAATAAACATACAAACACAAGTAATGGATAGCCACGTGTCATTATATCTTTTGACTAACTATAACTTGTAAATATTCATCTTGAACTTAACTAATATAAAATCTAACTTATGGGTAGTTAAACTTGATTACTTTATCTTAACAATGTGTATCATAAGTCTTTCACGGCTCTTAGCCTATCCTCATACAACATATGTGATAATAGTCATGTATAATCCATCTAAAAACTAATGACTATCACAATTGTTACACAACACATGACATGAATTAGTCACATCATCACACTTGTTATCAAAAGCCTCCACTCAATACCTTCAACAATGAAAAAATAATATCAAAACAAATGACAATGAGGTGTGGGTGAGTTGTTAAAGTAGTTTGGTTGTAACCAAATCCACTTATGTTCAAATCTCATTGGGCATATGAGGCTGGTTGTGGTCATTTTTTGTGTAATCAAGCCCCTTTGGCATATTCGTGAGGTTGATAGTGGTTATATGTGGCTTGTTGGTCAGTGTTCTTGATTTTTTAGTGATATTGGGCCCATTTGTGTTACAAACTAGTTGTAACTCTAATGATAAATGTTATCATGGCTAATAACTCTAGTCAAAAACATCTATCCTAAATTAAAAATAATAATATTAAATCAAACATCAATTAATCTTCAACCAAGTCTCTTAAAATTCATATGTTGTTTGTTTTACTTTAATTCCTTAATCGAGGAAAATTTTAATTTTATCTTTCTCCACAATCATAGAACTATTACATTTTATGTCGTTGAATGCCCAAAAATACCTATCTATCACATACAGACTTGATAAATATGAAAAATGATCTCAACCAAATTCAAATGCAAAGATACACTACATAATTGTAATACACATGGCTATAACAAACATATAGCCATACAATTAAAATTGGATTGATACACAAAATGGTCACAATAACCTTATTATTTGTGTCATGACCAAGTGAATACATTATATTATATTTTAAATAAACCTATTCACTTTCACCTCCACTAAGTGAATACATATGTAATTGTATGTTTTAATATGTTGTGGTAAGGCTTACAATTTTTATAAATTTTATAATTAAAATTGATCACAAGTGATTTTAATATTTGATGTTTGATTTTGGAGAAAGATGCATTCTACAAAAGAACAATTAAACCAATAAAATTTTGAATATATTATTATTATATACAAAATATATATATACCAAATATAAAATGTCAAAACATAAGAGAACCCTCTAAACAAATAAAAAATTGAATGTACTAATATTATATACCAAATACATCCCCCTCCCACCTTGTTAAAACAAAACAAAACACTAGCATTCCACTGAGAGACTTTTGAGTGAGTATTTTTTTGTTTTGAGAAACATAAAATGCCAAACAAGAAAGAGAGAAAAATAAATAAAAAGGAAAGTGCATTCCACGTGGGCTGGGATTTTGGATGAATAAAAAATGCCCACGCCATCCATCACACCCAAATAATCCCACGTTTTACAAAGACTATGTATGCATCACACTGACTTATGCCGTTTACGCCGACAAAATTGAAACATCCCACCTGACCATCTCCTCTGTGGAATTGAATTTTATAAAATTAGGAGTCCTCACCACTTATGGATACCATTGTATCCCCACTTGGCAAAAGGAATGATGGCATCTTCAGCTTGCGCGGCTCGTAGAATGCAACGCAGGAGATGCTCGGAGATATGTGTTTTGGCTCGACATTTTCCATCAGCTGATCGAGAAAAGTTTGCTTTGCTGCAGAGTGTGTTCGGAACCACTCATGATGTCAAAATGCCTCCAAGTATGGGTTATGGTTGTTTCTGTAAACTTTGGTTTTAACGTGATATTGTTGTTTTAGGGTCTCGACGATTATCAAGAGTAGATCTACAGCAAATAGTATGGTGTATGAAACAACTACACGACTGAAGGATCCCATTTATTGAAGTTCAAGTGCAATCTAATAAATGAGGAAGTAAATCGTTGAAATGGAAACCTAGTTAATTTCAACTCAGCGATTTTCTTCTGCAGTTGATAAACTGCACTTCCATGGATGGGTTCCTTCATCGTTGCAATTGGTTCTTACACCATATTATTTATTACATATGTTCTCTGATAATGGTCAAGAACAGTATAAATTCAGAACCATGTGTATTACAAAATTATTTGTTATTTTCTACTATACTATCCAATATTAAATTTTACATAAAAGGAAAGGAAATAATGTTTACAGAATCAATAATTATCATTTGGGAAATGCAAAATAATAGAAATAAAACATACATACTTGAAGCGTTTTGACGACATGGCTGGTTCCAAACACTCTCCGCTCTCTATGTTGTCAGCACTCATTTCATTCAGGGAGGTTTGTATTTGTTTGCCTACAACTCAAGAATTCCAACATTGTTTTGTTTAGTGTTTACTTAATAGTCATTTTTGCAGCAATGTAAGCATCACATTTTCCCCAAATTTAGAGGAAAAAAAACCAATGCAAAAAGTTTTAAATATTATATTGGCTGTCAAAATATTTGTCCTCAAACATGTGTGAAGTATAAGCCCATCGGTTATTAATGAAAACATCAAGAAATGTAAAACGTGATCGTGATCGACTAGAGTTTTAAAAGTGTAGGGAAGGGGCAACAGAACCGTATAATATTTCTAAAGAAGCAGTGTAATGGTTTTATTTTCATAGGGTTGTTTCTTTTTCGTAAGAAATTTCGTTTTCTTCTTAATCATCTTTCTGAAAGAATTAATTTTTATTATCAAATTTTCTTGTTCATAATTATGTGTTAAACAAACACAAGGTACAAATGTTCTAAACAAATTAGATATAAATATATTTTCAGATTGAAGGATAACCATCCTCCAGCTTTTAATAAGGTGGAATCTACGCACCAATAAGTAACCTTCTATTTAGCATAGAGACAATCCTGCCTCACACCTAAAAGTATACTTAAAAAATAAGTGTGAAAATATAGATGATCAAACTCTTTAGTGTGTGTGTCTTCTAGTCTATGTAGAAAGGAATCATGTATATTATATGATTCAGATAAAAAAGTAAATAATTTTATTATATTTATCTTTTCAGAATGTTTTTCGCATTTTTATAATTTTGATAAAAAAAATATTAAGAAAAATTTTAATGTAAAGAATAATATAAAAGAAAAGGAATGTTATAATTAAGATTATGTTTTTTAAAAATGTTGAAAGATATATTTGTTGAAGTTTTGATTTGTTAGGTATTAACATTTATTTATATTTTGATGATTATCTCATTACAATATATTTTATAGTAAGATTAGTGATCATCTTCATGAAAATTTTGGTTTAATTGGTGATTATTGATTTTGAAATTCATTAATTTTAAAATATCTATAAAAAATTAGTTTTTTATGTTAATAGTATCTTTTTTTAAATAATTTTGAGGAAGATTGATTTTATTTTGATCACTTAGTTCTTGAATTTTTTCTCTTAAAACAATATAATTATTTTTTTGAATATTCTCTTTTGTGTTATATGAACAAAAAATATGTCTATGTTAGATGTCAGCTTATAATTTGAAAATGTGTTTCAAACAAGTGATAATTTGATTGAACATCTTTGTTCAATATTTTTTAGAGTATATTTAATTTATTTTCAAAGAACTCTAATGACTGTTTTTAAAAAGGCTTCATAGTTCGTGTTTTCCCCTTCTTAATCTAAGTAGTGGGTACATTTGCTTTAGGAATTATTCTTTTTATGGAAGGTGTAACAATATAAATATGATTTACATGACTTGTGATTTGAAAACATGCAAGATATTTTTATCATGATAATACTTCACCACAAAGGAGGTTAATACATTTGTAAGTACGATAATGTAATTTTTATTTGAAAAAAAAATCAAGGTCAATACAAAATATGCATTGCACATCTAATTGTTTGGTTGATAAAATAATTGATGGATATAATATTTGAATCATAATATATAATTAATAACATATTCTGATTCTCCTTGTTGAAGAGAGAAGATGCTCATATGTGACACTTGGTCCTTTGTTGTGAATGTAATATGCTAAAAAGTCTTTCTCCAACTCAAGATAGGTATGAGAAGAAACACTTGGAAGATGATGAAACCATTGTAAGGCTTAACCCATTAGGATTTTATGGAATGTTTTAAGCAAGATTCCATCATTACTTTTATATTTCCTAATTACATATATAAAATATTTAAGATGTAGGTAAGGATCTCCACCCCCATCAAAAAGTGAAAATGTAGGCATCATGAAATCATGGGCAATAGAAAATTGAGGATTTTGGTTATTATTGGATTACTATATGTAACATTGGAATCATTGTAAGGTATTCATTTCATCCATTAAAGATATAATCTCTTGGGAATCCATGTTTAAATTCTCAAGAATCTCATTTAGTGCTTGAATTATACTGTTAAATGTACACTATTATTCATGGGTGTAAAAGATGAGGTTAAATCATCCAACAAATACAGAGCATTTCTTTCACTAATTCAAACTATAATGATAATTGAGGAATGCAAACACAAAGGTATAGGGTTGACAAGATGTGAATAAACCCTAGGATAATAATTTGAACAAAGACAAGTACTAATGAAAAGAGAGGGTTTGTTGAAACTAATGGTTGAAACAAAATAACAAATAAATTAGTTTCAATTAAATAGATCTTAATATACATGACTAGAAATACAAAGTTCAGATCTATTTAATGTGTTATGATGAGAAACAAGTTCAAATGCTACAACTAGAAATAGTCAATGTAAAGTAAATTAAAAAGGGTTAAATAGTGATTACATTTATTTAGTGTTCTAGAAGCCCAAAACTATAGCTGAACTACATACAGTCTATGCAACCTTGTCCTAAAGTCTAAGAACCATATGATGCTTTGATATGGACTCATTCATTATGATAGACCAATTTGTGTATTGATACTACTAAGAATAACCTATATAATCATGAATATTTTGTTTTGATTGTGTTTGTACTGTTGATAGAATTTTACAATGTAGTTTTTTGTCACCTATGTGTTGTCACCTTACTATTATGGCTAGACCATATTTTCTCATATATGATGAGTAGAATGTAGAAAATATATGAACTCAATCCTTGGCATAGATTACACTTAAAAACAAAACAAATATTTATGGAGTCAAAAAAATCATAGAGATAGTGTTACAAACTAGATATCCTACATGCATAGAATCAAACTTCCACATAATTTTGTGGGTGTAAAGGTAGACAAGCTTGAGTGAAGGTTTGTGAACCTCTTATTCCTTGTAAATTATGATGCAACTATGTTTAATATAATAAAAAAAATTCACAAAAAAGAAATGTAGATAGACCAAGCTAAAATTATAATGTCATAAGTGTACGAGAATAAATGATGCTAGACTTGAATGGTACTTGGATCTAGGATTGAACTTGTATTTGTCTTAGATTTTTATATTCATACATGTATTATGGTTGTTTTTAAACCCCTTATTCTAAATAATAATTGGCTTAGTTTGAGATTTAATATATAAGATAATGTAAAATTACTCAAGCGTGCTTGTCAATTATGGTCATGTATAAAATAAGTATATGGGTGAAAGATTCATAAAAATGAGTGAAAACCCATATAAATAGAAGGATGAGCCCATAGGGTGTAAAATTTTATTTAAAATGGACTTGTATAGTGTCTAAGTCTATCGAACTAATTCTTATGAATATGTCATCAAGGTACGATTGGGTGATAAGTTGTAATGGTCTAGATATATTAACAAAAACATTTATTATGACTGTTGAAGTATTTTTAGGCTTGATGGAGTAAGTATATACTTATTATATAGTCAAGATGATCCTAAAAATAGGCTAAAATGTATAATTTTTGTAACTAAGGTAAATGGGGAATAGGATGATAAGAATAATATTCTTGTGCCAAATTTAAATATTGATATAACCTTAAATGTAAGAAAACTTGACTAAGTGTAGATTATGATTCACTAAAGTAATTGGGTATCAATTCAATTGTGCCACATTATAACACAAAGATGATGGAAAAATATGTAGTATATATGTTTAACAAGATGAGGCATATGAATGTAATGCTAGATAAATACAAATTAATTACTATTTTTTATTATTTTATATAATTTTAGTAGAAAAATAAGGATGCAAAGAGGAGAAAGCATGGATCTCCTAACATAAGGAACCATGTTGGTTAAATATTTGTGACAATTAGCTCGAATGTGATAAAAGATATGTTGCAGTTTAGTTAAAAAATTCAATGAGATCTATAAATTTGTTCATTATTTATATTTGAAAAATTATATGTTTTTCAATTAATAAAAGGGTTGAGACTAGCTAGGATAGGGCCCATAAAGGGAGATTCTAGGAAGTAATATTGATGAGGGAAATTGAGAATGAATGAGGTCACACACCACTTTAAAAGTATTTATTAGTTATTTAACAAAAGTTTGTTAGTTTTTACAAGTTATTTTATAAAAGCATATTACACCTCATTTTATTATATAATTTAAAAGCATTTACCATAAGGTCAAAAGGTAAGTGAAACATTACTTAGAACCTCTGGGATTGAACATGTATGCATTGAATGAATGGACACATTCTAGGGACTATGTGTCAATACAAAATATATTATTTGATTAATTGATTGGAATTAGTTGGGTTTGTTGAATATAAATTGTATTTATAGTTAATGATATAAATTAGAACTAGAAACACATTAAAAAAAAATTATATTATTTCCTTATACAATTGTAGGGACTATTTTTCCTAGTTAATGCTCATGATGTTCTATAAGATTAGGATGAGGATATGTATTAAATGGATCACATCAATGACGATATTGAGTTAAAACGTTCCTCACTATGTACATATTATCCTAATATTTTTATAAAATATGATGAGCAAGATTACATGGGTGATGACTAGGATTTTTGACATTGTTCCTTTTATAAGGGATATTATATTAATTTCACTCAATTTAAAATTATACTTTGATAGATGAGAAATTACTTAATTTATCATCTACAACATTATTGTATGTTTAATTTTTTTAAGTTTATAAATTTCTTTCTCATTAATGACGATTTATGTTTATATAATTGTGTCAATTTTTTGAAACATTTTCAAAATATATTTTTAGAATTTTTAAACATACATTCAGAATGTTTAGTGTCTTTTTTGTTGAAAATAAATCATGCAAATTATTAGTTATAATAAAGAATAATAATGAACATTCTATAATTATGTAAAAACTAATAGTGACACTAACAATGACATCCCCATGAACACTTTGTTTCATGTATTTATAGTTTCAAGTTGTGTTCAATACCTACAAGACAAAATAAAACATATTTCCCTAGAATAAGGGAAAAAACCACTTGGGATATTATATGATAATCATTTATAATAAATTTACTTTTGGATAATTTTTTGGGTGAGACCCATGATGAAATCATTATGAAAATTTTCTACTAGTAGGAAATTGATTGATGGGAGTTGATGCATTTTGATTATAGATTTCAATACCATATAACTAATCTAATTTTTAAAGTAATGAAATTTATAATTACACAAGTGTCTAGAAAAATTACTTAACTCTGATATCAAAAACATAAATTTTAAAAAAAAGAGTATTTCTCCTAAATAATTTAGACATATTTAAAAAAAAATTATATGTCAACTAGGACTACCAATATTCTTTTACAAAAATTGGAGAGCTAAATATTGTTGGGGCCTTCTCAACATTGCATTAGCAAAAATATATGACAAACACAATCAGAATTTTAGTTCTAATGATTTTCAACCTTAATTTTAAAGTGGTGATATTTTTTCTTAGTGGGAAAAGATTTTATCACTTGGATTCATTACTACAAGTATAAATTAGATGCATTAAAATAATTGCTTTGCGAACATGAAACTTTTTTAGGCAGGTCATTGATTATTTTGATTTAATTTATTATATAATAAAGGCAATACATATACCCATTCATTGATATGGGAAATAAAACACCAATCTATTGAAAAAGATCAAAAAAAATAATTATTGAAGATATATTATATACGTGTATGAGCTACAACAATTTTACATTCTATTCAAACATAGCAATACTATATAATAGAAGAAGTTGTTATAAAGGCAAAAATTGTAAATAATTTTTTTTATTTCTCATGAATGCATTGAAAAAATATAATTTAACCACATAAACAAAATCATAATGTTTCCATTGCAAATGTGCAAAGTATTTTCTTATTTATTAAGCAAAAATATTATGTGTTTTTCATTTTGATTTTTGATTTTTTTAGATAATTTGAATATGAATGAAACTAAAAACATGAAATCAATTCTAGGAACACTTAAATGACCAAAAATACTATTCAATATAAAACTTTCATAGATACATGGATAAATAATTTCTCAACAAAAAAAAAAAACCATAAAAATGGGAGGAAAATATAGATTGATAATTTTTTATTGATGATTGTGCTAATATATCATCTTATGACTCATACATGATAAACTTTGATAGACCAATGACACACAAATTGGAAACCATATGAAAAATAAAACCAACGAGATAAAATTGTTACAATTCAAATGATATGAAAACTTGGTAATTAAATGCTTGATTCACAACATATTTTGACTCAACAAGATATACACATAGAAATATCATTTTTTTAAAATAAAAAATCAATAAAATTAATATTCATAAACACTTCTTGTTCTAAATAATTTATATTCATATTAAATCAAATAATATTGTTAAAACAAGAACTAGATCATTATGATAACATAATGTGTCAATATATGATTGATAGATAAATGGCATAATTTTAAAATATTCATAGCATTTGCCTTGATGAAATAATTTATAAATATAATAAAGACAATAAAAATAATCTAAGTATTTGAAACCACAAGTTAATTTATTTATCAATTACAAAAACCATCTACACATCAAAAACTACTATTGGGAAATAATGTCTCCATATGTCATATTCATAACAAATGAACCTACTTTGAAAACAAAGGTTTTTTATTATGGAAACATGCATATAAATTTTACAAAAATTCTATGTAACTTAATGAATGTCATAGTACTTTTAATATTAATCCTAAATGAGGTGACATGTATGATGTAGTTCAGAAATTTGATGCTAAAATTCATGTTGTTTTTATCACATTAAATTGCACGATTGAGGAGGTTGATCAAGTCTCCTCACATAGGTGATAGCATGGAGACACATCTAGGTTGTCGGTCACCTAATAAAATAGGTGAATATCTAGATAGGGATAGCTCCCTTGATGTCTCATCTTGAAAATAACTAAGCCTATTTCTTGCAAGGGAAAATGGGTAGAAAGAAAGTAAAAAAACAAGGAGGTGATGCACAAAATTAATGCCCTCCACTTACCTATACTGCACTAAGAACATGAATAGGGACTAAGATTTATGTACTAACTCAAAAAAATTATCTAAGCATCAATATTTCAACATGAAGGTGAAGATAAAGATAATAACCAAGAGGGGATGATCAAGAGTTCTCATAGGAGACACTAATGGACAAATCAACACACTTAGCCAATGCAAGACCTTATACACACTCCATATGACCTACTAGGATGATTACAACATATAGATAGGTAAATATATAGGATAAATGAGGGAGAGTTATAACACTAATGCTAACATTCATCAACCACCATGAATATACACTAGTTGTAGAAATTAGGAAATCTAGAAATTGACTTGTATTCATCTCAATAGGAAAAATAAAAATGTTTGTATGATTTGGACTTCCCCATAGTCAGGTTGAGTATCCCCCACAATGCAAAACAAGATAATACATATAGAATATAATTAAAAAGAGAGATAAGATGGGCATTGTATAAGCCTATGATAAGTGTCATCTCATGATGAGGCAACATATACATAATATAACTTGTAAGTAGGTAATTTTATGAATTATCTAAAACATGTGTCATCTTGTTTTTATCTTCATCTTCATCATGGTGGCATGGAGTGACTCTTGACCTCCCAATGATTCATATTTATCCATTTAAAACTTCCTTATCTTGGTTTGAGAGTTACAAACTTCATGTTTTGACAGATGTCCATCTATCTTCCTTGACACCTTACTATGCCATTATTGACTTCTCAATATCATGTTGGCAAGAGTGATTCTCAAAGATCACAATCCTTCACATTTAATTCTTCCATTAGATACTTATAAATTCTTGACCAAGGCATGTTTGTGACCATGAGAATAAAAGCAATGGGGATAGGTTTTTATTTCATACCAAGTCTAATTTAGGACTCTAATGACTGTAATCAATCACATATATATCCTCATGAGATATACTTGATATTGATTACCCTTTTAGATCTCTCTTAGGTCCTTTATAGGCTAGGCATAGGTTTAATAGTTCATATTTTATCATTTCTACTATATGAACTCTTCAAACTTGTGCATAATTTTAATTAATTATTTTTAATGACTTTGAAAGGTTTCTCACAAGTTTATTTGATTATATATATTAATAATTTAAGCCTTACACATGATAAGGTGACCTTGAAATTATGCAACTTACCTTCTCTAATAGAAACAAGAGAGAAGACAACATCTTAGCTTGCTTCAAGGATATAGAATATATTATATCACCGTGAAGACTTATAAAATTAATTATAGAAGAAAATAAAATAAATAAACATCCTATATTATCCTTTCAAGTGGTTAAGAATATTCGATAACTCATACCCCTGCAAATAGGCCTAAAACTACCACTTCTAGATCATTTTATATACCTTTTCCTCTTCACATGTGCCACCCAATAGATCATTTAGGTAATATCAAGACCTATATAGGTAAATAAAATCATACCAATACCAAATAATTATACTTTAAGTCATTTTATGTTAAAACATATTCATCAGGTCATATAAACCTTCTAGGTAGCTTTGGAGGTGTCTATCTTGTTAGCAATTATTCATAAATACCAGGCCTTCAATTATATGATTAATGACAAAAAAAATTAGTGCATAGGGATATTTAATTATCCTTAGGATATATTTAATCTATGAATTTTTTCCTTGAATTTGTATGCAATGTTTTAGGCCTTCTTGAGTTTCTAACAAGCTAAAACATAGAGTTTTGAGGTGTTTAGTCTCTTAGCAATGGTTTATGAAGAACATTATTTTGATGGAAATATAAATGACATAAATTTGAATTAAATGGATGCATATAAATCATCATAAATAAATTAAGGACAATGTGAAACTCCATTTGAGTTTCATGTGAAAATTCATATCTCCTCAAGCTTAGATGACTATGCAAAAGGGTCAAAATGAAACTTTTGAGTAAAAAGAACATCAACAAGTTTATTTTTATTTTATATGCCTATATGAGATATTTTACACTTAAATTAATGTTTATAAGTGCTTTCGAACAATTTTTTAACCTTTAAATAACTCAACACTCAGTCTAACTTCTACTAAGGGTTTATTGATAGATTTGGCATTCTAGCCCTAATAATTTATTATTGATGTTCTCTCAAACTTATAAGGGTTTTAATTATTTTTTAAACCCTTTTAAATACATATTAAATCAATCAAAAACCTTAGACATCTATTCTAGATACAAAAATTCATTTTTCCATACTTGTTAATGATCAGTCCTATAGGTCTTCATTAGGCCTAATACCTTGCTCAACCAATGTCTAAGAACAACTCTTTTTGAGAAATTTATAATTTTAAATGTAAATTATAAACACCTTAATCAATAATTATAGTATTTACACTTCTTAAACCACCCTCAATCCTTTTGATCAATTCAAACATCACTCTTTTTCTCTAATTGCCCACATAGACATGTAGGTCTTCATGTCAGTCTCTTATGTCTCTTGATAGCTTATAAAAATCTTAATGGAAGTTGTATCACCTTGTGTACATTCCTTATGAACCTTTTATAGGTTATTAACATCTAAACTCATCCTAGGATACCTATTGAGATCCTTTCATAGGTCTATATAGTTAGTTTGACAAGGAACTCAAGAGAGCTAGAGGTGGGTGTTTTATTCAAATTTTTATCCGACTATTGAATGGTATTTTTATATTTTTTATATTCATTTTTAACCTATTAAAACCTTGATTTAATCCATTATATCATCCTCAAAAAATGGGAAACTAATTTTCCTAATTGGTTTTCTCAAGGCAAAAGCTTCATAAGTTTAGTCAACTTGGCATATGTGTTATTACAGCCTTATTAACATCTTAGCCTTGTTACCTACCTTGAAGAGATATGGATATATTTTTATAAGACATAAATTCCATATTAACATCATCATTACATTAATATCATGCTATAAAATCTCACATATTCATCAACCTTCCCTTTTCTTCATTCATACACTTACGACTGAAAAAGAACATAATACTTGTGAGGGGTTTTAGGCCTTGTAGGCATTGAAGAGATATCTAGAAAATTTTTAGAGAATTAGGGAGTTATATTTGTGGTTTTAAAGCTTTTATAACATTATTTTAGCTATTTAAAACCTCAACTCATTAAAACCCAATTGCCTCCATGAGCAACTTGCTTCAAAAATGAATATTTCTTATCATTGACTGCTCACATGTACCAATTCTTGATGGAAGACTAATTGGAAGGATTTTGCATACCCCTGAAGACTCATCCAAATTAACATTTTCATTATGAAACCTTCTGATGGATTTGCACGAGTATTAATCATGCATGTGGGCTTTTAGAAGGGTTTAAAGGCACATTATGCTCTTAATTATTTTTCATAGAGCATAGACCTTCAAAACCAAAATTAATGCCTTTAATTTAAATTTATAAGGGCCCCTATCAATACAAAATATCATTCAATCCAACTTTCTCTCTCTTATGTGTACCATCCACAAATGGGTTGACTTTTTTGAGCCTACAAGGAACCCAATGGAGAAAAGGAAGTTTTCAATTTATTTAGACCTATAATATATTATAAAGCATGAATTTCACTTGGGTAAGGTAAGAGGACACTTCACACTCTTGAAACTCATTCATGTGAGCTCTGATTCACTTCTCAAGGTCATAAACCTTTTTGAAACTATCTCTTTAGGAAAGTATGAAATTGAAACATGCATTGTAATTGCCAAACTAATCTTCTCTAACCTTTTCCTACAAAATCCCATGTTGAATGTGATTTAAAAATTGTCCTTTGTAATTATAAGTAACCATTTTGGTTTTGAAAACACTTGACAAGCCTTATAATACATTATCAAATGAGTGAAATGTATTTGAGAGGGTTAGTAAAAACTAGTACAATCCAATTACGCTTAAGGTCACATGTAATGCTTTTATGTGTGACCATTCAATCCTAAAAAACTATGTTTAGAAAGACCTAGACCTTCCTAGATTTTGGCAATGAAGTCTTGCATAAGGAAAAACTATAAACAATCATAAAACAATAACCACTCATTACCTTAGCTTATCTAAATTTACCTTAATATTTATAAAACATGGTCATAAAGATCCCATAAAGGGAATACTGACAAGACTAGGGGTTTTGATTCACTCTTATTGATTATACTTGTTAAGATACCTTGACCATTATTATGAACATCACCACTATTCACTATGTAAATACAAGTTAGGAATAATACAAAAACCCTCAAGGGTTAATAACAGAGTCAAATAAGTGTAAATAGTAAATTTTGAATGATACTAACCTATGGTATCCAATTTTGGATATCTTATTTCATGACCTCCTAGGATTACAATTTTTCTATGCATCTAGACCGATAGCCTTCTTACATCCATTGGGCTATAGGATCATCTCAACTCAACATGAACTAAAACAAACCTCAAAAAGTAACTTAAAATCCTCTTGAGAAGGATGAAATATATTAACTCCTTAAACACACACAACAAACAAGAAACAAACACACCAATAAAACAACTAAACCCAACAAGACACACTATGCTAAGAAGTACTTGGGGTAAGACAAAACAAGAAACTACTATATATATCTAAACTTTTAGGTATGATTATCCTATATCAAAAGGTGAAATTCATATGTATTCTCCATGTCATGAAAAATAATGATGTACAAGATAATGTTTAGGCCTTAATCTTTATTTATCAGATCCTTTGTTGGCCACCATTGGATTTAACTCAACCTCAAATAGATCAACAACAACAATCGTGTCTTCAATAAATAAAAATTTAACTTAAATTTCATAACTTACCTCATGTTATTATTTTTCAAGGAGAAAGATATGAAATTTAACCACATTTTGAATCTTGGGGGTAGTAACAACCTCATCTTCTATTGGATCCTTAATATCTACTATTTTCTCATCTTAAACAGTATCATATCCTTCACGGATTGATACATCATATACTTAAACCTCTTGGAGATGACTTGTATGACATGTTGTATTTATATGAATTTGTTTATTTATTAACAACTTCATCTTGTCCTTATAGAGGTGTTCACCTACCAATCTCTTCAAATTCCTTTAACATGTCCAAATAGTATTGCCACATGTTATCAAGAACTTATTGAACATGTTCATGTGATTCAACAAGATGAGAAACCATGATGTTCTATTCAATATCCTTGTCACCCATGTCCTTATCATGTTCATTACCCAAGATAAGCATTTCATTCTCTTCATGGGCCATACGTTTACTATTTAAGATTGAGCAAAACAATTTTGACTCTTCCCAAAATGAAGCATCTTCTTGATCACTTGAAAGTATTCTAACTTCAATCTCATTCTTATCATTCTCTTTGGGTAAAATATGCCTATCAAAAACTTTAAACCTTCAATAGAATCATGACATAGCTATAAGTTTTCCTCTTCAAGATATATCTCTTGCTCATGAGGATCAACAAAGTTAATGACCAAAGTTTCTTCATGAAGATTTACCTCATACTTAGCTACAACTTCATCAATTAATGCATGATCATCCTTCCTTTCATCAAGAATCAATCCATGACAACTAGACTAGTCTTATTATTCCTCCATGAATAATGTAAGTTCATCTACCGACTCAAGGAATAATTCATCATGCTTTTCTGGTTCCAAACCTAATTTGTCTTCTTCAAGTCTCAAATCATTAGGATAACCTTCTTGAGTTTCTCTTGCCATTTTGATCTCATGTTCATTTTGAGTTATAACCCCATCTTGATAATTCAATGTTGTAATGCCAAGATTGTTAATCTCTTCAAAGAAATTAAAACACAATTACTCCCAAACACCATCAAGCTCATTAGGATTCTTAGTGCCTTAAATAATGGATTCATTTGAGTTGGTTTTAGGACTATGTTCTGATAGATTAGTTGTCTTGACACCATTCATACTTTCATCAACTTCTCCCCTTTAATTTTATTTTTCTTCTATGAAGCATGGGAGTGTATCATGTGATTTGAATACTATTATTTCATCATCACTTCCTTATAAACATCAAAGACATACAATCCATATTGATCCACTTGATTATTTATGATATCTTGAAGATTGTTCAACTATTGGCTAGAAATCATAGGTTTCTCCTCATCTTTGAAATTTGATTTGCTTTCTTAATTTCCATAATAAATAGGACAAACAATGGTGATATCCTCATCATTGTCATTCACCAAATCTTCATCATGACATTTTTCTAATTATTTTATAATTATAACTTCATAATGCCTTTTGAGCATTGTTACCTCGTCATTAATTCTTGACAATCTCTCCTTAAATAAAATTTCATAGATTTCCATCAATGCAATATGTTTTCTTTAAAATAAAGAGTGGGTGGGAGGGAAAGAGAACTCATTGGCTTATTTGAAACTTGATAGAGTGTCTTTCCAACTTATGATTTTTGAAGGGTTACATTAATTGTAGTATTCTTGGAGAGATGGAGAGGGGAATTGTGTTAAGGATGCTACATTATTCTCCTTTCACTCTCCCACCACTCTATCAAATTATTATGTATCTTTAACTTAATAAATGGATGAAATTTGGGGGGTGGATGAAGGAATTGAGAGTCTTAGGAGATCTATTAGTTTGATCTTTGTATTGTTATCTTTTTATTAACTTTAGATAGGCATGGAAGAAGCTTATTTCTCAAGGTTGGCATGATATAATCATGGGTCATAGTCCAAGGTCTCAATGATGGAATTATTTAAGATTTTTGAGGAAGATTGGGTTAAGGTTGCATAGGCATGGGCATATCTTGGTGGTATGTTGCAACTTTGGCTATATTTAGAGTAAAATAAGGATGAATTGGAGTAAGAGAGAGCATAAGATACTGATGGTATTGAATTTTCTACCTCTTTTAAAGTAATAATCTACTCTCCATACATTGAGTTCTGCCTCTTATTTCTATCACATCATTGATTTTCATTTCTTGATATTTTATCTCAATACTTGCCCACCTAGAATTACTCAAATGCATTAAATCCCTCATCATTTGAATGCTTTCATTTAAAGTAGAATGGTTATGGATAATGAAACCAAGATTCTTTACTCTATCAAGCTCTCTCATTTACATTTCAATGTTTAAAAGAGTTTTTTTGAAGCTTAATATGGGTTGAGTAGGAACAACATAGCTTTAACAAGGTTGACTAGAGGGATATGTAGGCTACCAAGGAGGTTGATTTGGATTAGGAGATGGCATATAAATTTGTCAATAACCTTGGTAATGTGGGTATGATTTTATTTGATATTCACTTGGGTTGAATGCATGAATGCTATAAATTTGATATGAAGAATGTGAAGGTAGAGAGTATGCATCTTGACAAAATGAGCGATGAGATTACATACAAATTTTAGATTTTGAGACACTTGGACTAATTATACCATTTATGGTTCACTTGGATTCATCATTGATGATTATGCTCATACCACCAAAGCTTGATGTATTTTAGATAAGCATAAATAAATCTTTAATGGATGAAATCCTTGTCCTATCGGATGTGTCAAAACAATTATCACTCGAAATTGTACCCTTAAAGAGATTATTCAAGCCCCTCACTTAGGTGGTAACATGGAGGCACCTCTAGGATTAAGGTGGCCTAATCAATGAGGTAAATATATAGATATGTATATCTCCATTGATGCTTCACCTTGAAACTACAAACTAAGACTATTACTTGCAAGGGAAAAGGGGTATAAAGAAACTAAAGAAACAAGGAGGTGATGCACCAAATTAATGCCCTCCACTTTCCTATAATAAAACAAGAACATTAAAATGGACTAATAAATATACACTAACTCAAAAAGAGTCTCTAATCATAAATATTTCAACATGAAGATGAAGATGAAGACAATAACTGAGAGGGGATGATCAAGAGTTCTCATATGAGACACTAATGGATCAATATTCTCACTTACCCAATGCAAGACCTTATGAATAATGCATATGACCTGTTAGGATGACTAAAACCTATACATAGGTAAAGAGATGGAGAAAATGAGGGAGAGTTAGAACACTACTACTAACATTAATCAACCACCATGAATATACACTAGTTTCAAAAGTTAAGAATGCTATAAATTTGCTTGTATTCATCTTAAAAGGTATATTAAAAGTGTTTGTATGATTAAGGATTCACAATAATTAGGTTGAGGATCCCCCATAATTCTAAAAAAGGTAGAATATATAGAATATAATGAGAAGGATAGAGAACATGGGCATTGGAGAATCTTATGACAAGTGTCATCTTAGGATGAACCAACTTACAAATAATAAAATATATAATTAGGAAATTTTATGAATTCTCTCTAGCATGTGTCATCTTTGTTTGATATTCTTCTTAGGATGAGTCACTCTTGACCTCCTAATGAGTCATATTTTTCCATTTGAAACTACCTTATTTTGGTTTGAGGGTTACAAACTTCATGTTTCCACATATATCTATCTAGCTTCCTTGACACCTTGATATGCCATTATTTACTTCTCAATTATCTTGAAAATATTTATTCTTATATATCATACTCTTTACATTCGATTTATCCATTATATACCTCTAAATTCTTGACCATGACTTGTTTGATTCCATGAGAAGAAAAGTAATCAGGATAGGTTTATCTTTCATAACAGGACTAATTTAGACCTCCATGTATTGGAATCAATCACATTTATATCCTTATGAGATATAATTTATATTTTTTACCCTCCTATAGCTCTCTTAGGTCTTTTAGAGGCTAGGCATAGGTTTAATAGTCTATATTTCATCATTTCTACTAGATGAGCTTCTAAAACCTATCCATTATAATCATGAATGATTGTTAATGGAATTTATATGTTTCTCAAAAGTTTATTTTATAAATTAAAATACTACATGAATCTTTTCACACAATGGTGTGACCTTGAAAGGTCTACAACTTACCTTTTCTCATGCAAACAATAGAGAATACAACATGTTAGCTTGATTTAGGGACCTAGAACAAGTTGTACCACCATTAGAACCTATTAAATGACTTATAAAATACATTTAAATCTCTTCCCAAGCCTAATATATCATTTCAAGTGTTCAAGATTCTTTAATAACTCATATCCCTATAAATAGGACTAAAATTGCCAGTTCTACACCATTTTTGTAGTTTTTTTTCTTCACACATGCCACCAAATGGATCATTTAAGTACTATCATGAAATATAGAGGTTAATGATAGAATACAAGACCAAAAAATATCATTTTAATTAATTTTAGGAATAAGCATAGTCATTGGGTTATTTAGACCTTGTAAGCAGTTTGGGAGGTGTGTATCTTATTAGCAACCATTCACAAAGATCAGAATTTAAATTCTATGACTAATATCAAAAAAATTGAGTGAATATGAGTATTAAATTATTTATATGATTTCTTGGTCCCATTAATTTTTTCCTTGAATTTATAAGCAATTTTTTAGGCATTATTGAGCTTTTAATAAGGTTAAACACAAGGTTTTGAGGTGTCTACTCTCTTAACAATGGTTTATAAAGCATAGTGTTTTGATGGATACATAAATTCCATAAATGTGAATTATAATTACCCATATAACTTATACTAAATACATTAATTATCATGTAGAACTTTTGGTGAGTTTCATGTGAAAATTTAGACCATCTCAGGCTGATAGGAGTGTACAACATAGACAAGATGAGACTTTTGAGTAAAAAGGGCATCAAAACATTTTTTTTACTTAAAAATGATTGTATGATATATAAAACACTACAATAGTTTCCAAACAAGGTTTTAACCTTTAAATATATCAACATGTGGTCTGACTTGTATTGATAGATTTGGCATTCCATCCCTAACATCCTATTCTTGATGTTTTCTCAATATTCGAAGGATTATAATCACTATGGAAACCCTTATTATGACATATTACATTACTCAAATATCTTATACCTATATCCCACAAACAAAAATGTATTTTCCATACTTGTTATTGAACATCTCCATATGTCTTCATTAGGCCTAATACCTTGCCCAACCAATGTTTGATAACAACTCTTTTCGAGTAATTTTTCCTTCTCCATGTTAGTTATAAACACCTTCATCAATAATTATAGTATATTCACTTCCTAAACCACCATCAAGCCTTTTTATCAAGTAAAAAATTGCCCTTATTCTCTAATTATCGACACAGACCTGTAGGTTTTCATGTAGGTTTGTTGTGTCTTTTTCTTTCATCTTCTTATCTTCATAGCCTATAAAGAGCTTCATGAAAATTTTATATCTCTATGTATATGTCTTATGACCACTTCATGTTATATAAATATATAAAATCAGTTTGGTATACCTATTGAGAGCCTTTCATAGGTCTATATACCTAGTTTGATAAGAAACTCAAGAGAGCTATAGGTGGGGATTCTCTTCATATTTCTATCCTCACCTTGAAAGGTATTCTTATGATATTTTTATTCCTTATTCACCTATGTAAAACTTGATGAAAATGTGTATATCATCCTTAAAGATGAGAAACCATTTTTCCTCATTGGTTTCTTCAAGGTCAAACCTTCATAAGTTTAACTATCTTGGCATATGTCTTATTACAAATTTATTAACATCCTGGGTTCCCATGATATAAAATCTCACATCTTCATCAGCCGACCTTTTCTCTTCATTCATAAACCTATGACCTAGAAGAAACACAATGCTTGTGAGGGGTTTTAGGACTTTTAAGTGGTGTGAGATATTTGACATTTTTTTATTTGTTTTAAACCTTAAATTCATTAAAAATCCATTTCCTCCATAAGTAACTTATTTTAAAATGAATATTTCTTGTCTTTGACTACCACAACTGCCAATTTTTAATAGAGGATTATGTGGAAGGCTATACATACTCCTAATTACTCACCCAACTTCTCATTTTGATTTTTAAGCCTTTCAATGCATTTGGATAAGTGAAATACATCCCTATGGGATTTTAAAAGGGTTTAAAGACACCTTATACTCTTAAAAATTGTTCATAAAGAATAGCCATTCAAACCTAGAACCAATGCCTAGAATTTTAAGGTCATAAGGGCCCCTATTAACCCATAAGATAATTTTATTCAACTCTTTTTCTTCTCTATGTACCATCTCCAAATCAATTGACTTTCTTGAGCATACAAAGAAGATGATGTAGAAAAGGAGGTTTTCTATCTATTTGGACTTGTAACACTTTCCAAATCTTGTATTTGATTTGGAAAAGGTAATATGACACTTTCCACTCTCGAAACCCATTCAAGTGATCTCTGATTTACTTCTTAAGGTCATAAAGCGTATTGAAACATCCTCTTTCGAAAAGGATGAAACTAAAAAATGCATTGTAACTACCAAACTATCTTCTCTAACCATTTCTTACCACTTCCCACATTGAATTTTCTTTTACAAGTGTCATTTTTATGTATAATTCATCATTTTTGTTTTAAAAATGCTTCACAAACCTTATAATACATTAGAAAATGTGTAAAACGCATTTGAGAGGATTAGTACAAACTATTACAAGCCAATTAGGCCTAAAGTTACATTTAATGATTTGATGTGTGACCATGACATCATAACAAAATGTGTTTGGATTGACCTAGACCTTCATGATATTTGAAAATGAAGTCTTACACAAGGAAAATCTAAAGACAATCATAAAATAATAAACCCTTATTACCTTAACATATCCAAATTTACCTTAATATTTATAAAACATGGTCATAAAACTCTAATGAAGTGAATAATGACAAGACTAGGGATTTTGATTCACTCTTATTGACTAGACCTTGTAGGAGACATTGACCACTATTAGAAATAACACCACTCTTCACCATGACAAGACAAGTTAAGAATAGGATAATAACCCTCAAAGACTAGTAATATAATCAAATGAGATAGGATAACAAGTTTTGAATGATACTCACCTATAGTTGACAAATTTGGTTAATAGTTACACATGTATCAACTTTAGAAGAAGACACTATCACATCATGCCAATAACATAATGACATAAGATCAAATCCTATTGCACATAATTATAATAAAATGACATTTTAAATAGGAAAACAATCATGTGTGTTAGGTAATTTAGAATATTATTCCAATGGAAGAATGTTGAATAGTGTTTCACCATTTTTATAAATAAGGATTAACATGAAAGGATACCCTGATACTTCAATTATTGGGTTAAATTAAAAAACAAAATAATTGATGAATCTAAACTCCACTATTATTTGGATAATAAATATTAAATATAGTCATATGAAAAATATATAAATAACATAAGTCAACATTTTGATAATAAAAACACAAATGTTAATTTTACTTAACTTATAAACTAATGCAAAGATATATCTAAGTAATGTACATGTATAAATAAACTATGTGAATATTTTTATCCAGACATTAGATTTTGAATATTATATTTATATTAGTATGGATGATTTCCATTCTCTGTAGACACTTGTGTGTACAATATTATTCATGATTGGAAATATATGTCTTGTAAATTTTGTTCACTATTGACTTGAAATTCCACCTGGGTATTTCTAGGTTTTATGTTACCTTTTATATAGTGTGTTTAAATCACATAAACAGGCTCTTGATATCATAATATATATCAAACCCTACATCCTCCTCTTAGGTATGGGTTAGAGGGATCATGTATTTGAACTGACCGGAAATACCCCCATATAAATGAGATTTTCCTATATATTTGATATTATAAAGAGGGCCTCAAACATATTTACTTCTCTCCTATGTGTTGTCTTATGTGTGAATAATGTTGTAGAATGTTATATGAAAGATCATGTAGTGATATATATTGTAACATGACAAATATGGTTCATGGGATTCTCTTTGAAAATATCAAGACATGTAATGTGATTTATCTTATGATTGATATGAAAATAAGAAATAATAGGGAAGAATAGATTAGTTGGGAAATTTATTTTAATTAATATAGTATAAGCTTGAACGGTACTTTCTATATATTTTCTAAATAGAGAATGAGTTAGATTTAATTTGTATTTATACCATATATTTTTAAAATTTTATCATGATAGGGTTAACATAAAAAATAGGCTGGCCCAAACATATACAAATATTTTAAAATTTTAGAGTTTAGAAGGCCCAATGAAATGTGTTAAATAATGGACAATATATTTGATTCTATTATCAAAGTTTGAATTCAACTATATATTAAAGTAGAAAGTTGTTGAATATTTGTAGCTGATAATTAAAGATAGATATTATAGTTAATTTTATTCTAGGCCATAGGTGATTTGGGTAATTATAATATCAGGTTTAGGCTACAAGGTAATCATTTAGGCCCAGTTAGATGGCACACACCAACCTATAAGTTGTAAGGAAGATCAAGAATTAAATGATAAAGTCTTCAGATATATAATTCATGTTTAAAATAATATTTTAACATATATATATATATATATATATATATTTAAGCATCTACAAAAATATCAAAATAAACATTTGTAAAATATATTGTATTCAATATATATAGTGGCTTAACAAATCCACTATGCCTTTTCTTGTCTAGATGTATATTTATAGCAAAACATTATATAAAATTTAATCTATAAAATAAATTGTATGTATTTATAGTAGTTTTATTCATGATGATGAACTAAAAATGAAAAGGTCGATATTGTCATATATAGGGGAAAAAATCATTATGGAGGAGGTGTAACATGAAATTAATATTTTATGTTGTATTTTAAAAATATCAATTCATTAAATTGATTGTATAATGACTTTATATATTGTAAAATCATTATCAATACATACATCTTGTCCTCATAGATTGAATTTCACCGAGAAGAGTATGGTTTTTGTATTTTTTTCACAAAATTTAAATGATATAAAACATTTTCCCCTTAACATTTTTAAAATGTAGATAGGGTATTTTTGGTAAATTAAATCAATCACAACCTATCGTGGATAAAATCTCAAATTTTTTGCCTTGGTAGGGTTAGTATATGAATAATGTGTATAATCTAAAAAATGTATTTGTGATTTGGTCGATTTGCATGGAATATGCACCTCAAATGTGTCTTAATCTAAATTACCTATCAAAATATAACCTTTGATCTACAAAATTTATATAACATGTATCAAAAATTAAAAAAACATTGTCTTGAATCCATGCTAAATGTATAAATTTACCATGTGTATTTTTTTATCATTTAAACTTAATAAAATTCTAACAATTATGTCAACTATATGTATGTGGAGTCATGTCTTTATGGCATTCCCCCCCCTAATATTCTCCCCCTTTGAGGTTAGGGGAATTAAAAATTGATATTCACCTTATCTAAAGAGGGTAAGACAACTATGATGTATCTATGTGAATCATGTAGTAAGGAAGCATATAGTAGCATCATGTTGAAGTAGATATATCAATAAGACTTGGATAATGTATAAAAAATCATTATTAATATTTATTACATGAATTATGGAAATGTCTATTAGATAATATATGATGATCCCATCTAAAGGACTCTCATGGGATGTTTTATACTCTAAATATGGTATAATAAACTAGGCATGTTGCCAAGGATCATGTATATGTGCCAAATATGGAATTGCAAAAATTGATAATGTTATATGTATCCCTCATAGGAATATGTGGTAATGATCTAGTAGTGGAATGTGTATTATTTCATAGAGCTCATAGTTTAATGCTCTATGATTTCCTTAGTGTAATATTAGGTCTTTGTACCCATTCTGAAACATGGTGATCTATTGTCCATAACCAGCTAGGTATTGGAGGTGTAAATTAGGATATCAAAGATTAAAATATAAATCTCTCATGTAATTTCCTCTCAACTATTAGTTGTATACAAAGGTGTATTACTTATTGTTTTCCCTTTCACACATTATTAACCTTAGTAGGTTGTATATTTGGTTGTCATGGAATAAAGGTTTCCTCTTGTAAAGGATATTCATATTGAATTCCTCAAACTATAATTATCCTGTTGGCATGAATATAATTGATACACCCATGTACTATGTAAGGTACCACATAGAGCATATGAATCCAATGTCTTCCTAATGACTTATCAAATACTTAATATGTGGTATAACTAAAAATGTTGTGGTCACATGTGCTGAACTAGATTGTAAAGGTAAACTAATCTCATAAAACACTTGTTATGTCCTCCCATTTAATGATTTTACCATTCTGGTTTAAGGTAATAAATCATCATTTGTATATCCCAAATGTGTTAGTAATGTCATGATACATACATTATCACTAGAACCGTTATGAACCATAACACTATGTATATGTTGTTGATCAATATGTGGTCTAACAAATAAGGATTGAATATTTTAGTCATCATTCAAAATCTTGTTTTCATCATATCAAATAGAAGTCCTAAAAACCATAAGAGGTATCTCATGTATAAGGGTACCAATAATCACATCTAATGGGTTCTCTTAATGTGATAGAGAAATATGTGCATGATATGTCACTTTCAATTCTGACATTTCCTTAGAATGATGTTTTAATGGATTACTTAATTTATTTTTATTTTGATGACAATGAGGTTATGATATTGAATCCATTGGAGAATCCTCAAAGGTGATTAGATCACTACCAATAATATCTTATATATTATGATTTAATATTAAACGTGTAATCATGGAATACCATGCAAATTATTGGTAGTCATAATAATAATTAGAATAATATCTTTTTGGTAGAGGTTGAGTCATATCAATCACCATAGGAGGATGGAGACATATGAGATGGAACTACACTAGATTTAGAAGTAGTAAATATAGAAACTCGGGTAATTATGTATATTATTTCTTAAGTTCTTTGGATAAGATAAACCAATAAGGCTATTATGACAATATATTAATCATGGTGGTTATTTCCTTTTTACCCTCAAGAGGTTTAACCTTATATATTAGTCTAATATAAGAATTGGTATTTGATGTAGCCAATGTGTTTACTACATACTTAAGCATGTTTAATGAAATAATTTTAATTTATCTCTATAGAAAAATATGTCATAAGATATCAAAATATTTTAACTTCTTGAAAATAATACACTCATTTAAGGAAGCAAACAAAATTTTATTAAAAATACATCGATTCTATTTATCTGCCATTGGACTTTTAATTTTTACTAATGTTATCTTAAACCTCCAGTCATATTCATTAATAGGATCATTGGGTCCTTGCTTAATATTATAGATTTATGCATATGGAATATTTTTAATATCTTTTATTTAAAAATTTTCTAAAAACTAATCCACCAAATTCTTGAATGTTATTATTGATTGTATTAGTAGATCATAGAACCATGTCAAAGTATAGTACATTAGAATTCTTGGAAATAATTCGGTCAAAATTTTGTCATTAGTTTTAGATTCAAGTGATGCCACATAAAATGATGAATGATGTTTTATAGAATCAAAATTTACATCGTAAAGTGTGAACTTGGGTTCAACAAAAGAAGTTTGAAAAGGATGCAAAGATTTATTAGGTGCTAGAGGATTATGTAGTAAATCTTTTGTCAATTTAATGAGTTTATTTCAATGCATTTTGTTTATATTTCATAAACATAGATTTGAAATATTGAATAACATGAAGAATAATTTACACATTAAACCCATTGATATTTTGATTTGAAACTTTATAAGACACCAAAGGGGATGAAAACAACACATATGTTGATGTAGGCATTAAAACTGGTATTGAGTGGAAGTATTAATTATTATCATGGAGGATGGAGCAAGAGAAGTACCATCTAAGGGTTCTCCATTATTAGATGTGGATGGATGGTCCGTAGCATGTTAATTGATTTCTTCTTGTGTAACATGTAATAATGCATTAATTAATTATTTCTTTATATTTAGATGACTAATTAAGGATTAATTATCATCCATTTTGAGATGATCTTTATTAAAGTTTTCCATATTTGATAAATGCAAATAAATATGCCAAAAGTAATGAAGAAAACTTAGATCTATAAATTACTAAAATCAAAAACCATAAATGGATAAAAATTCTAATTTAAATGAAAATTTTCCTGATTAGACTCAGAGGTCAGGTTCACCAAATGTTTAACACTTTTTCGAAATAAGGATTAACATAAAAGAGTAGCCTAATCAAGCAAGTAGTAAAGTAATCTAAAAATTAGGCTAATTGATCAAATTTAATTCTATTGATATTATGACAAGAAATAATGATTAGGAATACTGAATCTAAGCATATACCATGTATAAAAAGTACAACATTCAAAATAATGATATTAAAAATGTGAAGGAGAAATTGTAATTAGTTTATACACTAGTGCATAGGTAGGTATGAATAATACATGTGTATAAATAGACCATATGAATAATTTTATCTAGTGATCAGATTATTAATATTAGCTTTTCGTTAGGATGGACACTTGTGTCACTTTATGGACAATTGCATCGACCCTACTGTCAACACATATATCACGTATAAAGTATTGATTATTGAATGAAAATTCCACTAGATCTTTCTAGGTTTTCTATCACCTTTCATATTTTGTGTTCAGATTAGTTTCTTAGGCTATTGATATCGAAATATAGGTCAAAACCTATATCCTCATCTTAAGTATTATCAGCTTGACAAAAATGGGTTAGTGGTCTCACAGAGTTAAACTAATTTCAGTGACCCCTTTATCAATGAGTGTTGCCTACATAGCCAATACTCTAAATATGGCCTTAGGCATATTTAGTTGTACCCTATGTGTTGGCTTGTATGTGAAAATAGTGTATAATTTTATATATAGGTACATTTAGTGATCTAGTTTTTAACTTGAAAAATATGTCTCATGGGATTCTCTTTGAATGCTTCAAACCTATAATATGGCTTTCTTATGATTTATATGAAAATGGGAAAGAATAGGGAATAATAGATTAGATATGAAATTGATTTTTAATAGTATAATATAAGATTTAAAGGTGATTTATAGATAGTTTATAGATTAATTATGAGTTATATTCAACTCATAATTATATAACCTATATTGAAAAGTTTCTCATGGAAGGTTTAATGAAACAAAATAGACTGAGTCTCATGAAAAATTTACAAATTTGAGTATTTAGTAGGGTCAAACACTTGTATTGGATAATGGAGATTAGCGTTGATGCTAATGTCTAAGTCTAAACACAAATATATAAGAAAATAGAAGGTTGCTGGATCTTTATAAGTAATAGGGAAGGATATATATCATAGTTTAAGTGTAATATGGGCTATAGGTGATATAGGCAATCAAAATATTAGGGTTAAACTACAAGATAATAATTTAAGTCTCACAAGATTTAAAAATACAAGCCTATTAATTTTAAGGAAGGTCAAAAACATAAGGGTGGAGCCTTGAGAAGTTTTTTTCATGTTTACAAGACTATTGTCAAGTATAAATATATATATATTTAAGCATCTGTAAGTAGAGTACAATAAAGATTTATAAAATATATATTATTCAAGATATATAGTGACTTGATAAAATCATTATTAATTTTATTGTCTAGAGGTATATTAATATGAAATAATTACAAAAAGGTGATATATAAAACATTGTATGTACTTATAACATTTTTATTCATAACAATCCATTACAACCAAAATTGTTCATATTGGCATATACAAGAAACATAGATCATAGTGAAAGGAGGTGTAACATGGAATTAATATTTTTTATTTCCTTTTAATAATCTCAATTCATTCCAATGACTACAAAATTACTTTATACATTACTAAAAAATTAGCAGGAAATACCTTTAGCCCTCATATATATGTAATTTCACTACTAAGAGCAAGGATTCTATTTTTTATTGAAAATATTTTAGTTGATATAAAACATTTTCCAAATGATTTTTTTAAAAATATAGCTACAATATTTTATGATAACTTGTATTAAACATAACCTACATAGGATTGCTCTATTTTTAATATATATAAAAAGACAAATTAATTGCATACAAATTTTGGAAAG
This sequence comes from Torreya grandis, assembly GCA_037957365.1. NCBI lineage: Eukaryota > Viridiplantae > Streptophyta > Pinopsida > Cupressales > Taxaceae > Torreya > Torreya grandis. The sequence goes on from JARHVA010001208.1 coordinate 82,234, forward strand.
AACATGTAAAATGCTTTCAATTAAACCAAATGAATTTTTTTAAAATATAGGTGGTGTGAGAGATTTGACAACATGATTTTATTTGTTTTAAACCTTAAACTCATCAAAAATCTATTGCCTCCATAAGTAACTTATTTTAAAATGAATATTTCTTGTCTTTGACTACCACAAGTACCAATATTAAATAAATTTTGGCACTTGTGGTAGTCAAAGACAAGAAATATTCATTGTAAAATAAGTTACTTATGAAGGCAATGTATTTTTGATGAGTTTAAGGTTTAAAACAAATAAAATCATGTTGTCAAATCTCTCACACCACCTATATTTTAAAAACTTTCATTTTTAAAACGTAAGTTTGGAGAACATGATTCCAAATCATACCACCACTATATATGAGGAAATCTAAAAATTAAAATAAGTTCCAATGTGGTGGAAATGCTTCCAAAACATGCCCTACTAAATCTATGTATGTCAAATAATAAATAAATGTAGATAAGATGATTCCAAATCATTCCTCTATTAAATTTGATATTGTGTCAGATACTAAATAAGTGTGGAGAACATGTTTTCAAAGCATGCCCCCACTGAATGTGAAAATTGTGCCAAACAATGATTAAGTGTGAAGAACATGTTACCAAACCATGCCCCCACTAAATTTGAAAACTATGAAAAATGTGAAAAACATGCTTTTATGACATTTCCCCACTAAGATACCCATCTGTGAGGTAAGGCAAGAATATAAATCCACATTTCCCTCACCTCAAAAGAATAAGACAGCTGAGTTATTTATGAATGGAATCATGTAGCATATAGAAGAACATGTCTAAGTAAGTGTAAAATTAATGTGCATAGAATAATGTGATCACATGAAGGCCTAATATGTATGATAAATATCATGGTAACATCTAAATAGTAAAATTAAAACATTGAGAGGTAAAAAAGAACACACACAAGATCAATCAAATATAATTAGGAGACCATGAGTAAGGGGCATGTTGAAATGTTGTACAATTGAAGGGACATGAATCAGTCAAATATCCATAAAATAAAGGATGATATATTCAAGTGTCCAAAAAAACACACATAGGTATTGGGGCCAAACAAATGATCATGTCCAAAATTTTGAATAAGCAAAATAATATCAAGGCAAGACACTCAAGGAAGTGCATAAATGAAAGCATAAGTAATCAATAAAAACATATCATAGTAGCACATGAATCAAATGTTTTGTCAAAAAATGTCAAGTTCATAGAATATCAAGTACCATGTGAAATATATAATCATGGATAAAGGCATTATAAGTACATGGGCTTAAAACATGATAATATAAAGTTACCATATCATGATATAACCTGAAATTATCATGACCATAAAGGTGGATGCCCCTAGAGTCCATATGAAATGAGTAAAGGAAAGTCCTAACATCCAAAAATAGGAGTAGATCATGTATCTATGTATACCTATATCACCTTGAATTAGAATCATTACACACATTTGTATGTAGAAGTAACTAATATGCTATTCATCAACATGGAACTAACACATAGATGCTAAGAAGATAATAATGTATGTAGGTGCCACAAATTCTTATGTATATTTTAATATTTTTTTTTAATTTTTTAGTATTTTGGGAATATTTGAAGAGACTAATCTATGATCTCATCAAATGTATGGTCATAGGTATCTCTTTGCTCAATTTATAATAGCCTCAAGTTGGATCCTATACATTTATTTCATCATGATGGGTTAATTTAAAAAGTTACATACCATGTTCCTCCTCATACTTTACACGTGTAGTAGAATTACCAACTATATCATTTAAAATATGGATTAAGTTGCATTCATGAGAAAAAGAAATACCTTACTAATTTGGATCAATTTTAGGTTTCATTTGCTATAACCAAAGAATTCCTAGTTTAAATGCAGATGCAAATGTGGTATGCATGACCCAAACCCATGTTTGAATTAGTTTAGGGCCATAAGTAATTATTCATATTATGTCTCCCAAGGAGTCTTTCCAGCCTCCTTTGTTTTTTAAGTATGTTATATCAAAGCCAATTTTCTGTAAACATCTTACATTAAAAATAGTTTTTGCTTGTGTAGGATAAATATGGTCATGCCAAAAATAAGCACCACCCAAGAATAATTTAATAGTTAAATCCTATTGATGTGGATGCTTTTTGTGTTTATTGTGGGGGTTCTTTTTATCAAATTTGGACCTTGAAGTTGTCCCATTTTGACTAACCCTTTTAGAGCTCCCATGTAAATTCTAGGAACTCCATCTTATTATTCAAAATGTTCATTTTGTAGTTCATCTCCCTCCTTTGTGTGAGGAATAAAAATTTGGTTCTTATAAGGGGTATCTTAAGCTATTTTGGATGAGTATGTATGAATGAAGCATATCTATGCACATCCACATATAAATTTTTAAATTAACTATATATTTTATGCAATGCTATTTATTTTGATGGGTAAAGAAGCCTTCTACTAAAACTAAATGACAAATCCAAAATTGAGTGTCTAAATGTTAGTTCATATGATGTACTTTTGAATAGAATAGTATAATCTTGAAGGGATTCATCATCACATTGGTTGAAATTGTGAAAATATGATAATTTAAGTTTTAGAACCCTATGGAAATTGAAATACATGAATAAAAAATCTTCCAATTGGGAAGAATTAGTTAATAAATACTTTGGTAGGCTATAGAATCAATTACGAGCCTCATCAAAAATGTTCATGTGCAATACTTTTAGCAATATTTTTTCATCTTTTGTCTATTGACAAAAAAAATGTAAAATATTAGTTATGTGGTAAAATGCATCTTTATGACTCAAAAATAGATTCAAATATGGTAGTTCAAAATCTTTTGGACAAGGATATTCAAGTATCCATTGTGTAAGAGGTTGATTGTTAAATCAAGTCACATTTGCATTAGTATTATCAAAATCCCCTTGGATATGAAGTATAAAAACCTATTTTTGAATATACCCAATTGTGGTCATTATTTAAATATGATATTCCATTGAATCAGTGGTGTTGGTCATAGGAGTTATCATTGGTTCCAACACACCACATTTTTTGAATCAAGGCATATGAGTATTATCATCCTCATGGATAGAAAGTGTAAGTTATGATCACTATGTTTAGGATATGTCTCTAATGGTATTAAATCTTTCAATTTTGTTAATTTTTGGTATATCATTTGAATATATTGGAACATTAGAAGAATTTGGCTCATTCCATTTATAATTATTTTGTAAATCTATCATAACTTCCTTATGTATTTGTTGGAAATTTTGACAATCATATGAACGAGTGTCTTGGTCATATGAAATCATTTTTGTGGTAAAACGTGCATGAATAAAATGATTATATGACTTTAATTTTTGTGGATTCTGGAATGTTTTCTAAAAATCCTAAAACTTATCAATTAGTATTATATATAATATAGAGGGTGGATTATACTTTGCTCATATTTTCCTAATCCTTGGACTTTGTATCCATATTTTAGATAATATCAAAGGCCAAAATCATATGATGTTAGTGTAGGAAATACATATAAAGGCTCTTTATCTTACCTAATATGGATCAAATCATCTCTTAAAATGGTGAAAGCATGAACTTGATTAGAGGGATGGTAGCTACTGCCATTCAAAGATTTGATATTTGAGGCTTTAGCACATGGAAGAATACAAGAGTAATTAATTTTCAACCCTTATTTAATATAAATTTGGAGAGTTTCATAATCATACTCATCAAATTAATCAATATCATCCATTATGAGAGAGACGAATAATACACAGATTAGGACAAACTATGTAAGAACCATCCTAAATGGTACACTTTGGTAAGAATGGTATTCAAAGGTTGGGTTCACCAAATGTTTAAACCTAAATATCTAGTTTGGGGTTGTATAAGGTTAAAGGGGATAGAGATATCCTAAGATAAAAAAGTGATAAACTATATATATATATATTAGGCCAATTAAGTGTTAAATTCAGGTATAACATATGTTGAATTCATTAAACTAGGACAGAATAAAAATAGTAAGTAAAACTATAATAGATATGAAAATGGAAAAGAAGTAATGTACTTATCTTGTTCTGAGGCTAACATAATTCTAGATATAGAGTATTAGGAATTAAATTGGAAGAGGATTCTAGAATAGTCACTAAATTTTAATTTGAGTGCCTCTAGTGTTGTAGACAGTAGTGTCAGCTTGGGATGGTTACGTTGATGTTACTGTCTAAACCTAACATAGGTTTCCTATATGGAATATCTATTGGTAAAATATATGACCATCTATATTCTTCTAGGTTTGTCTTCACCTTCACTATAGTGCATTCATATATGGTTCATGGACTATCACACCTCATGAAATTATAAAACCCAAGTTATTCAGATTCATAGTACACTTGGGAAAAATGGGTTAGTAGACACACAATGTCTATATGACCCTAAAAACCCCTTTTTCAATGAGCATTTATACATGGCCAATACTTTGAAGAGGGTCTCAAATTGATTTAGTTAACTCTTATGTCATGTATTGTGTGTGAATCATGCAATATGTGAAAAGCTAGTATAATAATGACGTAACTTATAACTTGGAAAATATAACTCATGGTCTCCTCCTTCAATCCTCTAGACCTATGAATGTGTTTCCCCTATGACTAATATGAAAATAGGATTAAATACAGAATATTTTTTTTATCAAGTGCTTGATTGAATGCTTTTTCTAAGTTACTTTGGTATGTGTTAGGTTTTGTAGGTGAGCAATGATCTTATATTTATATCAATCTATTTTGAGAAATAAATTATGGTAAAGCACTAGGACAACCATCAGGATACATTTTGTTTTAAAATTATATGATTTTAGGGTATTGGATAATTATGTTAGAGTAAGACTCTTGCATCGACATAGGTGTGTATTTGGGACTCTAGTGTCTAGGGAACAAGAAAGTAGGTATAGACTAAAAACTTGTAGAGATGGAAGATAAGAAGGTTTTATGTATTCTGAGCAAGATAGTAGGTCTCAGCCATAAACACAAGACTGGTCAGACTAATATAAACACCAAAGGGCACAAGATAATGTAGGTACATGACTACTGAAAGTGGTAAAGGTCTACAACATAGAGGAAAGACCAAATTTTGAGTTCTCTAAGTGTACAAGACTGAGGTTTTATATAATCCATAAATATCATCTACAATGTGTGTGTGTGTGTGTGTGTGTGTGTGTGTGTGTGTGTGTGTGTGTGTGTGTGTGTGTGTGTGTGTGTGTGTGTGTGTGTGTGTGTACATATACATAAACATACATATGTACATATATGTGTGTATTTATACATACACACACATATAGATGTGTGTTTGTGTTTAATCTTAAAATAAATTTATATTGGGGTTATATATATTATTAAATGGGTATACATAAATTAAATGGCACAAGGGTGATAATCAGATCTATAGCAAGCTAATTAGATGTTAAACTCAGATATAAGCATATAATAAATTTATTATGTTAATATAGTCTAAATATGGAACGTACAACTATTTTAAATATAGTAATGAAAAAAAAGTGAAGTACTTATATTATTTTAAATTTAATGCAGTTCTAAATCTAGAATAGGATAAAAACATATGGGAAGGAGATTCTGGAATAGTCATCAAATTTTAGGTTTGACACCTATATGGCTCTCTAGATAGTAACATTAGTCTCAAAAGGTTGTGAAAACACTATTATCTATGTTTTATGGTAGTCTGTCATAAAAAATGTCTACTAAAATAAGATGTGACAACCTAAATTTTTTTGGGTTTTGCTTCGCCTTCACTCTAGTGCATTTAGATCTAGGTCATGGATAGTTGCTCCTCGTGGAATGTCAAAACCATATATTTTCATCCTCAATTTGATCTTGTGGAAAATGACCCCAGTATTAAAGGATGATTTTTATTTATCCAATACTCCATAAGCTAGCCTCAAACTTATTTAGTTCCTCCCTATATGTTGGCTTCTGTATGAATTATACAATATGTGGAAAATAAGTACAATAGTGATAAAACTTATAATTTGGAAAATCATACTCTATGGTTACTCCTTTAGTACTTTAGACTTATATATGTGTTATACCTGTACCTAGTATTGAAATAGGGAAGCTTTGTTTAATTGAATATTTTGTAGAGTTCTTTTGATAAGTGTCTTGGTATCTTTGGTGTTTTTATAGGTGTTTTTATGTGATGAATGAATAAGGGTTGATCTTGTATTTATAAAAATATTTTTGGACTAATAACTCATTTTAAATCATTTAGGCTGACCATTAGGATATGTTTCATTTAAAAATTGGATGACCTTAGGGCACTAGTCACTTACGTTAGGATAGAATAGTAGCGTCATCATTGTTTCTCCCAGATGTTAGTTTTTAGGGAGTAGCAGAGTAGGTACATGTCAAAAACTTGTTGAGATGGAAAATAAGTATATTTTAAGCATTTTTGGAAAGATATAGTACCTGAGTCATCAACATCAGTCTAGATGGACTAAGAGATGTAGGCCAATGGACACTAAGATAGACTATATGTGAGACTTATGAAGCATGAAAGGCAAATAACTGAGAATAAAAAAAAAGGTCTATGTTTTTCCAAGTGTACAAGATGGAGGTTCTATATAATCATAAATTATCATCTTCATTTACCTCCCCCCTTTTAATCAAGTTATGGAATTGCTAGTTTAAAGCAAAGGAATGCATACCTAGATGTGTATGCACACCTTGTCTTTGCATGTGTCCAACTTAAGTGTTTTTTCAATGACTCACCTTCAACTAAAATAATGTTAAAATATAATATCAATGCATATAATATGATTTGAAAGTACTTGAAATAGATTTAAATTAAAAGAGTAAGGTTTAGGACTACTATTGTGTGGCCTATGTAATTATTTTACCTATTGGAATGTTATTTTGAAAACTATGTAACATTGTAAGGATGTATAATTGATATTAATACAAATTTATAAAAACATTTAAAGTATATATATCTAAGTATATAGATATAGAAAGAGTATAAATAGATTGGAAGACACATGCCCCTAAATTTGGACCAAAAGTGAGTTGCAACCTAGTAGTTGAGATTAGATCAATGATGCAACCCAAGGATACTTATAACCTTGTGAGGTTGGTTGATCAATTCCAACCAAAAAACTTGAAAATATTGAGTGATTTGATCAAATAAACCATACCAAAATATAAACCAACTACTACAGTAGATTTTCTCAATAAAAGTCTATAAACATTTGTGGGTAGCATTACAAAAAACTACATGATATGGTAATAGTCCATAAAAGAGTTTTGGAATCTGAAATGGATTTGTATTTTCTAATATTATGCACATGTTTTATAGAATATGCACCTTAGATATGTATCCTACTGAAACTATGTATAATAATAGTACCAATGCATATAATTTTTCTAAAACTATGAATCTAATCATATAATTATGTGTGTTGACCAATTCAAATAACTATGTAAGTGTGGAGGACATGCTTCCAAAACATGCCTTCATTATATATAGTGAAACCTTAAAGCTAATATAAGTGCCAATGCATAGGACATGTTTCTAAAACATGCCCCCACTATAAACTAGAGATGATGAATATTGAATAGGTGTGAAGAAAATGCTTCAAAATCATGCCCCCAATGTAATCTATAAATTATGAAAAAAATGGAAAACATGTATTTATGACATTACCCTACTAATATGACCATCCATTTGATATAAGGGAAATATAAGAACTAGTAGTTACCTTACCTCAAAAGGATAAGACAAGTGTATAATTTGTGAATGTAACAATTTAGCATATTTAAGGAACATGTCCAAGTAGGTATAGCATTGGAGTGCATAGAACTAATGAGATCGCATGTAGTCTTAATATTAATGATAAAGATCATGTCAACATCTAGACAGTAATAGTACAAACTCAAGAAACAAACAAACACACACACAATAGCAATCAAAGTAAGTCAAGAGGTATTGGTCTAAGAAGACCATAAATAAGGGTCTTATTCAAATGCAACATAATTGAAGGAACATGACTTATTCAAATGTACACAAAATCAATAATGATATATTTAGATGTTGATATAATAAATAATGGCATATGCAAATTTCAATGAAATCATACATAAGCATGGGGGCCACAAGTAAAGAATCCTATTTAAATGCTCAGAAAAAGATTTCAAGACACTCAAAGAGGCATATAAAATAAAGCATAATTTACCAACATAAACATGTCATAGTTTCCCATGGATCCAATGTGTTAGGAAAAGTATGTCAATTGTATAACATATGATTTACCTTATGTAGGATATAATCATGGATAAAAGAATGTGTTAGTACATATTTGAGATAAAACATGATAATGTAGAGTGATCATCAAATCCTATAACCTATGTATATTAAGATCAAATAAGTGAATTCCCCCAATATTCCTATGAAATGAGTGGAAAGAAATCCTGACATTTGAAATAATAATGTATCATGTATCTATGTATGCTTGAGTCACATTCAAGTATTAGTGTGACATATATGTGTATATAGGAGTAACTGAATATGACATCCATCAATATGGAAGTAACACATGGATGCCAAGGAGCCAAAAGAATATTTAGGTGCCAAAAAGTGTTCTCATATATTTTTTTATTTTTATTTTTTTGGGTAATTTTTGAAGATGAAAAATCATCCTATGATGCCATATAACGGATGGTCATAGATATCTACTCAACATGAATCTAATGTAATACCCTAGTTATGTTATCAAAGAGCATATATAGGTGTAAAATTTATTATTTTGGTATTAATGGTGATTTTCATATTTAAAATAAGAATTTGTGGTTGTGAAGTAATAATATGTGTAACAAGAGTAGGGGTTCTTGGAACCCATCATTTAGTGATTGTTTGTTTCTTTGGTATCGTATAAACATGTACATTTTGAGGTGATCTATATATTTGAACATGATGTGTAGTAGAACATGGGGAATCTATGGAATCAATTGTATGTCTCTTATGTAATGGTATCTTAATTATTGTCTACCTAGTAAAGAGGATTTCTTGTTACTTACCCTTTTGTGGTGAATTAGCCTTAGCAAGCCTGATAACTAGTTCTCTAGGTACAAGTTTCTTTTGTTCTAGAGAATGCTCATATGGAATTCCAAAAATAGTAATTTCCTGATTGGTATGATTATATTTAACAAACCTATGAAATGTATAAGGTAATAATTGAATAATATGTATCCAAGGTCTTCCCAATAGCATATTAAAGACATTCATGTGGAAGGGATGACTAAAAAGGTGGTAACCATGTGTGTGGTACTAACTTGTAATGGTAGGTAAATATTACTAAGAACCTTTATGTATGTCCCATAAATTGTTATAACTAATATGGTAAAAGGATTTAAATCATTATTAGTATAACCCACATGTGTAAGTAATGTCATGGTGCAAAAAATTGTTTTCACCATTATCAATCATAAAATTATTTATGTTGTTTATCAAGGTATGTTCAAGTTAATAGAGAGTTAAGATCAAAGGAATCATCCTTAATTTCAATGTAATCAAAATTAGAGGATCATATCTAATCCATATGAGTTGTATATCATGTATAAGTACCAATAACCCCATCTAGTGGGTACCCATAATGTGATAGAAGAGTATGTGCATTATATGACATTTGGACTTTTGATTGCTTCTCAGAATAATCTTCAAAAGGATTGTTAAATACTTTTTGTTTATGGTGATCACCATATTATGAACCTAATTCCTTTCTAAGATCCTTAAATATAAGTTTTTGCTCATTAGTAAGATCCTGGTTATTGTGCTTCAATGTAAATCATATGGATTTATAATGTCTTTGTCCTTCATGATAATCACATTAAGCATTTGCATCATATCCTTTGGGTAAAGTTCTACTCATATCAACCTATATAGGATGAGGGAGAGATATAAGATGACACTCTAGTAACTATGGAATCGATGAAGTTGGGGACTCAGTTAAATTTTTATATTGTTTCTATGGTACATTAGATAAGAAAAGATAATTAAGATATTGTGAAACTATGTTAACTATTGTGGTTGTTCCATTTTTAGGATTAGGATTATTCACCTTATATCTTAGTTTAATTGTGAACTTAGTAGTATATTTAGATGTAGCTGGTGTGTATACTACATACTTGAACTTATTCAATGACATAAGATTAATTTCATGGTCTCGTAAAACATGGCACAAGTCATAAAAATATTTGAACTTGTTGAAAATAACGGAATCATGTAAAATAAAAAACAAACTTTGCTTGAGTATGGATTGAAACACTTTATATTCCATAAGATTTATCATTTTGTCTAGCATTATCTTATATCTCATGACATTGTCATTGATAGGTTCATTTATTCCTTATTTGATTTTGGAAATTTGAGCATATGAAACCTTTTTGGAAATTTTAATGGAAAAGTGTGCTAAAAACTAGTCAGCAAGAGGTTTGAATGATTTTATGGATTGAAAAGGTAAATCATAAAACCACCTCAAATCATAGTCATTGAGGCTTCTTAGAGATAATATGGTCAACATTTTATCATTGGAATCATATTCAAGGCATGATGGATAAAATGTTTGAATATGTTGTTTGGAATCACCATTGCCATCAAAAAATGTGAACTTAGGTGCGAAAAAGCTAGATGGCAAAGGGTGCAAAGATATTTGAAGTGAAAGAGGGCTACAGAAAACATCTTATGAATCTATAGAATGAGAGGATTTTAAATATTTTTATTCAATATTTTTAATCTCATCTTTCAAGGTTTTTATAACTTGGAGGAATGATTGAATTGTAGGCCTAGTGGAATTTATATTAGCAAGTTGAGTAATCACCAAATGGGATGAAAATATGTTGAGTAGTAATAGGCATTGAAAGAAATATTTATGTTGAAACAATAGGCAATACCATAATAGATGTATCAATAGTAGTTTTAGGGAACAAAGGTTTAAACACATTATTCATTTCCCCACTACATCTTTTTAGTTGTAATGTGTTCAATGGGAAGGATGTTTCCACTATAGATTGGGATTTTTTATTGTCAAGTATAGTTTTTAAAATCTCATGAAGATCTTTAAGGTTTTATCAAATGAGATCACAAAAAAATGTAATTGCATATATTTTATCATGGTCTATTTTCTCATTTTCATTTGTTTTGGGGCTTTCATTATCATAATTTTCCTTTTTTAATAAGCATATCAACTTTTTTCATTGTCAACATGCATATCATCATGATCCAAAGTATGATATACCTCATTGGTTTGAGACTTATTGGATGGGTGTATGGAAAGATAAATATGCTCAATAAATACACCTCCCAATTTAGGGCTTCACCTAGGATATATGAAAAATAGTAGAAGTAATAATTTAAAAAGTACAACAATAGAAAACCTTAGTTGGTTTAAAACCCTAAGAATTAGAAAAAAATGCATTCACATGGATCAGTGTCACCAAATGTTTAACCATAAAATGAATCTATATGGGTTTTATCTATATTATTAAAGGGGTTTATAGAAATGAAATGGTACAATGGTGATAATCAGATCTATAGTAGGATAATTAAATGTTAAACTTAGATATAACCATACACTGAATTTATTATGATGGTATAGACTAAATATGGAAAGTAAAACTATGTTAAATATATAAATGACAAGGAACTGAAGGACATATATTATTTTGATGTTGATGAAATCATAGATCTAGAAAAGGATAAAATCAAGTGGGAAAGATATTTTGTAATGATCAATAGATTCTATATTTGACACTTTTAGCTCTCTAGATGGTAACATAAGACTAGGATGATTATGTCAATGATATTATATAAGTGCAATTCAAGTGTGCTATAATATATATCTATAGAAGGGTAAGTGTACAAATTTAGGGGGGAAAGGGTCTTACTTGTGGACATGTTTTTATTGAAATTGAGAAATTTAAACTTATGTGGATAATTTGAGATGATTACACTTAAAGTTTGAGGATGGTGTAAGAACATGAATTATAACATTTTCTGTCTATTTTCTAAAACACTAATTTTTTCCAAATATGGTTAAGCATAAGTAGGACCAACATCTAAATTTTAAATAGAACTCTTGGTTTTTAGGAAAATAGAGTAGATAGCCAACTGTGTGGCCCCTCATTTTTTGAGAACTGTTTAATATTATTTAAAACCATTTGGTTAAGATTTAGATAAATCATCTAGTTTGTAAACTATTTTTTATAAATTTTTAATGAATATATATTTTTATTAATTTTACAATTAAATAGATATTGAAACCTGACAAAAAAAGAGATACCCAGCCATACGGCCCCCCTTACTACCTCAAAAAAATGAAAAATAGATTATTTTAGAAAACATGTATAATTAAGCATAGTTTGTGACCATATAATTTTTTTAAATTTGGATAAATGATGAAAAAACATACACAAACATATATAGATATGTATATTTGAGGCATGTAGTGACCTAAAAAATCTATATCTAGAAATCAACAAAGATTGAAACCTTAAAATAGTCCAAAAAATATAAGAATCATATATTTGGAAAGAGGAGAGTGTGATCCTCATTGTGGTAATAAATTTATTAATTTTATATTGGAAATTTGTAATGTTTTTGGTGATGGAAGTTCAATTTTATTATTTTTGTCAAAATTATTATATTGAACTACGTGTTAATAGATCCAAGCCTTTGGTTCATGAATTCAAACCATTTTTAAGCCAAAAGACTGAGGTTTGAATTTTAAAAATTAATAGAGTATATGTGTTACATAATACAATATGTATTCATTACACTATCATAGCATCAAGGAGTGATTGTAAATTAAGTTCAATTTTTTTACATCATCTTTAAAGATGCATCATTATATACTAGCCAAATTTTATCCCACATTGTGCTAGCTACATAAGAGGACTTGTGAATATGTTGGAATTAATGGAGGTGCTATAATAAATGTATATTATAACTTTAATTATTGTAAAATGGGTATTTGATTTGTAGATAAATAGTCAATAAGTAAAAACAACTGAGGAATTTTGGTAGAAAGGTTTTCCAAATAGTGAGTGCCACTTATAGAAAATAAGATATGAGAATAATATCATTTTTTATGAATTGATGCACTCATATTAATTAGATAGACCATATAAATTTTAGGATTAAAATTGATAGTCTTTTATACCATAAAAAGATAACCAAACAAATATTTATTTCTTCCACTCATTTATTACCCCTAATCTTGACTATGAGTATGAAATTTGGAGGCTTAATCATAGGAAATTTTATCAAAGTGGAATTGAAAGAGTGCTTATCTCCATGTTATACAAGAATCTTCATGCTAAAAGATCGGTTCTTTGAGATGACATTATTGATGAATTTGGTACTGACCCACTCATTATTTTTGTGATCATTCAAGTGATGACTATGATATATAGGTTTGAACAAATGATAAAATATTTTGTTGATTTATTTAGTTTCCCATCTCAAGTGTTCAAATACTCTTATGTAGCTAACAAAATGTGGGATAAAATTTTGCCAGTGTGTCTTAAATTTACATCACATATCAATCAAAAGATTAGTTTTCTTGTGTTTAAATAAACATCATGATTATAGTAAACTATTAATCAAACATTTGGTTTAGCCTTATAACTATTTTATAAATAAATATATATAAGTCAAACTATATAATATCTATTCATAAACGTTATAAATAAACATAATAAAAATTAAAATAATTAAACTAGATTATATGTTGTGTATGCACATAATATTTTTAAAATTTAGCAATTATTGATGCTTTCTCTCTTGTAGGAACCCATTAATACTCAATATCTCTAAGTGCACACCTTAAATACTGCACCTAGAAAGGGATGGGCAAACAATAAGTGATTTTTAAGATTGTTATCCCCTATACCACCATTTAAACTAGCATAAACCTCTCTTATACATTTCCCTAAGCTTTGGCACCTCCCTTACACACTCCTCAAATAAATTCACCACCTAAAGTATCCCCTACCTAAACCAAAACCTATTTTTTTCATTTATCAAATAAATTAATGTTGATCTGACCCTATTCTTAAAATATAAGTATGTCATAGGATTAGGTTGGCCCCAATTGACCTAGTCTGGGACCTAAATTCTTTATTTATTAAATAATAGGCTCAATTAGACCAAATCTCTCAGATAAAACTTTGAAATCATTTACGGTTAGATATGACTATATAAACACATACTTTTTTCCATTTTCATTAGAGAAAGTCAAAAATAATCATTTATTTGTGCATCTACTTATCCACAATTCTACTTGTAGAGACATTTCTTAGGGTTTCATAATTCCTTTGGAGAGAATAATATTATCTTTTGAAAAATTGGGATTCACTAAGGTCCTTGTCTAAACTATAGTCCATTATCTATCCTTAATTTCTTTAACATACACAACAACCTATTGCAAAGCACCATTGTCTGAGGAAGAGATTGAGGATCAATGGGTTCATCTTCAAAGGTATGTATTCCTAACTCTTTCTCCTCTTTAAAAAGTAGATAGATTTTTATTTTTTATATTTTAAATATATTTCTCTTTCCATGCATTAGTATTATGTCTACATTGACTTGAGTAGATTTATTTTTTATTTGATAGGGTAAATACTTTTGAAGACAGATCTATGAACTAGGTTGGTGAGGGTTTTGACAACTAGATTGACATCTAGCTACATAAAAGAGAGTAAAGAATCCCCCTAAATACCAAATGTAGCCTTAAGGGTTTAACTCCCCAAACCAAGAACAAGAAAATTAGAGGTATCCCCAACCTTGGCAAGACTAGAGAACTTGAGGGTTTTTAGGATTCCCACAACCAGGGGTTTTAAGGATCAAGTAACCTATGAGTATAATAAAGAGGGTTTGAAGGCTCCATCAACTCTTATAAAGTAGAGTAAAGGTGCCATGCCAAGACAAGACATGATGTTTTTAAGGCTCCCTCAACCTTAAAAAAGAAAAGTAAATGTATTGTGACCAAGGCAAGATGAAAGAACATGAAGTAAAGCTATCCACAACATTGGCAAAACAAGATAGCATGAGGGTTTTAAAGATTACCACAGCCAGGGGTTTTGAGTATCCCATAACTTGAAAGTATAGCAAAGATGGTCTAAAGTTTCCTCCAACCTTAAACAAGTGGATTGAAGGTCCCGTGATCAAGTGAAAACTATAGAAAGCATTAAGTAAAAGTATCAAAGACTAAAACAAGACAACAACTAGGTGTTTTAAGATCCCATGACTTGAAGTGCACAAAGAAATTACTAAATAAATGGAGCTTGAGGGGTAGTCTTCCCTCACTTAGAGCCTTGTTAGAATGGGTGTAGTCTTACCTAAAATCATGTGGGTAGTCTTACCTAAAATCATTTCACACTAGAATATCCCCCAAGGAGGGAGGTTGTCCACTATCAAGATCTTTTGCAAAGCCTTCATACAACAAAGCTACAATGAAAGGGTTTATCTTCCCTCTAAAATTTGTAAACTGGTAAAGTATAATAAAGGGAAAACTAAAAAACATAAGTTTGATTGTAAAATAATGTATTTCACCTCCTAGGTCATCCACATATCTTCCACAAGTCTGAATCATAAGTGGATTCCCACTAAGATACACAATCTTTACAAACCATAAGGTTGTTTTTGGGTCCCCATAATCATAGAACATAAATCTTGAGGGTTTTAAGGAACCCACAACTAGGGGTTTTGAGGATCTTGTAACCTTTAGAGCATAAAGTTGCTTCAAAGTAGAAAATTTGTAATGGTAGGCACACTTTTTAATGTTATTCTTGAGTATTATTCCAGATAGAGGACCTTCTAGAAAGGAAGGTCATTTGTCACCTGAGTCTTCTACCTAATCTCTTCATAATCAAAACATAATAAGAGGATTTTGGATCCTTCTAAGTTTCACATCTATTGCACAACCTTACATGGGTATTAGCATCACAATACATGGCCAATAATGTACCCTTAAAATGATTTAGGGGTGAGATCTTCCATCATTCACCCCATGGAAAGGCCCCAAGAAATCAACCATGCCAAATAAGATCAAAGTAGTAGGGGAAGACCTACAATTTTCTTCATAAAAAATGTTTTCACACTCAATAAAGAAATCAAACTAAAAATAGTTCCAAGGTATGGCACTAACACCATACTAGTAGAAACCACCAATCTAATGAAATGTAATAGAGATGTACCAAAACTAAACCACGAAGGGCTGCATAGATCTTTTTCCATTCTCTAGTTTGCATGGAGCATGGTATGAGAGATGTAGACTATCCCAAGTATGTCATGTAGCAACAACTTGAGTTATTTTTCTAAATATTAATTTTTGCCCAATAAATATCATATTTGAAGTAGGTCCACCATCCTCATGTCCATATTATCTATAGGTTTCAATTCCTTAATATACCACTAATAATTGACCCAAATATAGCATGGTTTAATAAAACTACTCACATTACAAGAAAAAGAGAATCCTGAAGGGAAATGTCTAGCTAGTCCACACCAACTTAGAGCCTTGTTGGAATGGGTGTACCCACATTTCATTAAAGGAAGTCCCCAAAGAAATGAATAACATAAATTTGAAAAAATGGGTCTTAACAACTATCTGACAATTGAAGATGGTTGAAAATAGGGTCATTGGAAGATAGGGATATGAAATAGAGAACCAAACAACCCTCCCTAAAGTCATCTAGGCATGGGGTAAAATAAATTTTCCTCCCATCATCATCATAATCCAACCCATCCTCCTCTCCCTCTCCCTGGTTTGAACCAACAGTCTCCCATCCACCTAAGAGATTCAAAATTTTCATCTAATTACCTCCACTCCTGTCCACCATCTAGAGAGTTAAATTGATTATAGACTTGAGTATATTTCTTATTTGCATGTTTACTTTTATGTTTATTACCCCCATTTTTTTCCACATGCTTTGGTGATCACTAGGTTATATTTACCTTACTTTTTCATTTACTTTCATAAGTAAACATAGGACCTAGCTAGGGCTATTATGTGGTATTGATTGAATAAAGGCTTTAGAGCCCTCTCTAGTGATATTTTTCTGGTAAGATGACCCTTAATTATGTATATCAGATCCATATTGGTCATGACCCCAATTTTCTAAATCTACCAACAAGCAAAAGGGTTAGTGTGAATTATCTTCTCTAATCTAGGATTAATTTTTAGATCATATTCACTTTTCTTTATATGTAATCTAGTTAACCTGACATGAATTATCCCTTACAAGTTCTCTTTCACACCTTCAAGTATTATCATATTTTATTTATTTCATTTTCACATCACTGGATCAAATCTATCAACTCAGTCTAACATTTTTTGTGAAGGTTTAACACATTCACTTTGATCAACTCTATATTTCACTATGCATTTCATCTTCAATCATAGGGAACGGGATCAATCAGCTAAAATCAGTTACTACTTTACATGTAGATTTTCAAACTTAGTTGGCCTAGTCGACTCTATAAACATGCTAAAAATCTTCATCTAGATGACATAGTATAAAAGTAATAGTTTCAACATCTTAAAAATCATCAAGTTCATTCTCACCATCTTACTCATTTATTTTATTTATTTACATTCCTATTTTTCATAATTTATATTCTATGAAATTGTAACTCTCTATCAAACTAGGTTGACTAGATCAACATAGTTATTTTCTTTATTTCTTAACTAGAAGACTCATTTGACTCATTCACATATGTTCTTCTAGATCTTACTTCAACAAATATAATTAACCTAGATGATTATACTATGTACTATTTGTATACCTAGTCATTTGAACTAACCCTATACTCTTTAATAAAATGAATTAAATCATCTTGTTAGTAATTAATTCACTTTTTGTTTTGTTGCTTTCTTGCTTAGAGTAAAACAAATAGAACAAATAAGAAGTTTTAATTTATCGATTTAGTCACACATTTTTTATTCTATTCACACATTTACAAACCACATTATAGCAAAAATCAATACAAAAAATTATATTCAAGGTTTACCTGCTTGGATTTCATCACCATGGGGGAATCCAACTCAATTTTTTGTCTAAGTATAATACATGGTTTATGGTAAATATTGGAAAATTGCCCGACACCTTTATTGTTATGGGATTGTGGTGAGATGATCTTCCCTAATATCAAGCCAATTTTATCACCAATATATATCTCTTTCATCCTTAACTACATGAAACCATCATTAGATTTCCTTTATAGTTCTTTTTTATAGCCAAATCTATCACATTTATTTCTAAAAGTTATAATTTAAAACATTTAGGAATGACCACACATATTATAATTTCTATTTTTACTAATTTTTCTCTGATAATTGTATGTTGTATTGCAAAAATTACATCAACCAACATTAGTACAAGGTTTGTGTTGTGTACCACAACTAGATCAATTAGATCGACACAATTGTTTGTGTGTTTTTTTCAAATATTTTTTAAAATAACACTAGATTTTATATAGTCATAATTGTTAAAACTTATCTCTACCTTAATAACACAATCGATCTACTTGATTGTGTCTCTTACGATTTCTATTTTATCATAGAATGTAGTTGTTTTATTTGACCTAGTCTATTACAGACTATTTATTTTGTTTACCTTCAACACATAGTCAACTTATCTGAAAATTTGTCTTTCAAACTCTCTCAATTTTAACATCTGTATAACATAGTTGATTATTTTGACTATACCTTTTATAGCCTATCATGTCTATTTTCTTAAAATACAATATTAAATGGTTTGACCTAGTATCCTACCAATTGACCTTCATTTTTAATAAATTTTTAGTTTCCCTCATTCATCATGAATTTACTATTTTGAGGATAATATATAACTAATTCCTACAAACATGATGAGTTTTACCAATCCTAATAGGGTTCCTAAGACAAATCTTGTGGCATGCACCATGGATCAAAGTAATGTCTATGTTGTCACCCATCGTACCAAATATGAGACTCCTCCCCATTCTTCCTCAACACTCAACCCTTTATTTTATTTAAAATATAAGTTTTATCTTAAATACATAACTGAAATAATCTTTTTCATTAACAAAAACCCTCAACATAGAGGAAAAGATCCTACAACCATCTACAATGTCATGATGGTACCTCATTTAGGAGAACCCTATTTACCTTCCCCTACCTTTTCTAAAGGGTTTAGGAGAAGCCCTAAATTTTCATCCAAACATTTCCCCTCTATAATTCTCATTTTCAACACCATGACATCATCTCCTATGTCCTCTTCAACCTCCATGCCAAGTATTTATGCCAACATGGCATGTTCAACTTCTAGTTGGAATCTTCAAAATACCCATATCCTTAACCATGCTACTAATTCTTATTTTAATACCAATGATTCCTTTTATACCAATTCCACTCATGCCAATAGTGTATCACATGATACTACCTCATCGTACACTCATAGTACACCTCAAGCTTTTAATACCTAACATAATATTAATGTATCACATGCTGCATCTACTAACCAAAATGTTTCTCGAACTTGTCAAATTAAATTACAAATTTTTAACCAAATGCATATTTTTAAAACTAAAAATGAAAATTATATGATTCAAACTTAAAATCATCTCAAACATCTCCAAAACCAACCTCACCATGATTCATGGGGAGTGCAAAATCCTAATTTCCCCTACCCCCCTTTGGGATTCCCATAGTATCCTTATACCACAACCTCCACTTCTCAACAAAACCATCAAACATTTATTAAAAAAACCCCTATTACCTCAAATTTTGAACATTGACATAGGAGGTGTCACCCCCACCATCACTTCTAATGGACCTATAGATCATACCTTGAATCTAAAAACATTTGGGAAACTTTAAAAATATTAGGTCAAGCTTAATATTTTCACTGCCACTAAACTCTTGGATAAAATGCTTTCAAGAGATGCTTTATATTTGTATAAGAAATTAAAAACCCACTCTATTACCAGCCTAGAATACTTGATCAACTCACTGGTCTAAGAATTTCAAACTAGTGATCTTCCCAAAAATAACTTAGCTCATTTTATAAATTTTAAACAACTTGAAACTAAAATGGCACAAGTCTTCATCAAATGATGCAAAATTTGGCTAAAAAATCTAAGCATAATATGGTGTGTTATAACCTTTTATACTTATTTACCAATTTTATCTACCCTAAATTACAATATTGTGTTAGGACCTTTTCTCCAAAAATTTTGGAAGAAGCTCTTGACCAGAACAAATCAAAAGACTTCCTCATGCATGAATTTGAACCACCTAAAACTACAATGGCAACTTTCATGCTTATCAAAAAATAAATTCATCATCCAACTAATGATGGTGTTATTGACACTTATGACACCATACACACCATCCAAGATATTGATCCAAACAACACCATGGAACATTTTCCTTCCCCTAGCAATAATTCTAATCATACTCCCACATTTTCTCAATGTAATCATATGAGTGTTCACAAACCATTTCCATAGAAGAAATTAAAAAACATCTTCCAAGACCTCTACTATGAGATCTTGACCCCGCTCATCCTATGAAATCATGGTATGATCTAAATAAATTTTATTGGTTTCAATGCAAGTTGGGACCATTCTCATGAGACTTGTAGATAATTAATAAATATTTCTATGTATTTTCTTCTCGGTCCTAACTTTGAACATGAATCCCTTATTTAAAAATGTCAAAAAATTTGACATAGAAGTAAAAACTCATGAAATTCAAAATAAAAATCAAGCTTTAAACCAAGATAATGCTCATTTATCTATCTATAAATATCCCATTCCTAACCACTAAGATAACATTTACCAACCTATCCTTACAACTAATAAAATTTAAAGTATTATAAACCTTAACACCAATGATGAAAATGTGATTAACATGACTAATATGAGAAGACTAGTTGTTTCTATTAGTTCAAACCCAACACATACACATCATACCTCTCAACCATTCCACATCATTCAAGACACTTCCCCATCCCATCTCATATAATCTGGACATGAGGAATCAATTCCCATACAAGCACCACTTCCAAAAACATAAATTTAACATAATTATGATACCATTGACATAACTTCTACTCTTTACACAAATTCCATAACACAAAAAAACATCCATCAAAATTTACACAATATTTTTTATACTTAAGCAAAATAAATACCTCAACCAACCATCACATCATCTAAAGACACTAAAAACCAAATTAACCAAACCACACCTTATCAACATAAGTTTTATCATACCTCTAACCCTCATTCCCATGAGATATTGAAACACTATTCATCTATATATAACAATCCTCCCACAAGTTATGATTTATAGGATCCTATTGTGAAACTTTCGCATCTTCCATCTCAAATCCCCTTCTTATAACTAATGATAAATTCTTCCCACCATCGTAATATCCTAATGTAATTATTATTTGAAATGAACATCCCTCATCCTCTTCTTGTATAAAAATAATCTACCTTATCTAAATCCAAAGGTGAAATATTTCCAAAATATGAAGAGATGTCCATCCATGTTGATGAAACAATGGACACATCCTTCTCACTTAAGTTTCCTAGCTCTTATAAGTCCTAATCAGATATTGCTTTATGTAGATGATCCTCCTTTATTCATTATAATCCAAATAGGTGACATCCAAGTTAAGCATGCTTTAATTTATGAAATTTCAAGCACTTGTGTTACCTCCCTTGACTTTATTAAAACACTTGGATATTATGAATGTAACCTTAAATCCACAAGCAATACATGTCAAGGCTATAACATAAGGCAAATGCCTCCTCTAGGTTTTATTTGGATTCCCATTACCATTCCTCCCATTATTATATGTGTGAAATTTATGATATTTAACTTTTCACTTTCTTATAATATCTTACTCAGTCAACCTTTGACTCATCATATGAGAGCAGTCACTTCATCCTCATGCTAATGTGTCAAATTTCCTCAAATGGTCCTATCTACAAGATTCAAGGGAACACAAATCCTTGGAATTTTTAATAATTATAAGAACATGGTGTCTTTAAAATACCCACCCTTGAACTCTTACCTAGTGTTCCACTCTGAGAATCCCAACACTTCAACTATCTAGTTAACTTCACTTGATGTTATAATGGTCATCATGAATTAATTGGGAGTATTACAACTAATATTTTAGACTCTAATGATAATGAGCTAGATGAGATCAGCCTTAAGATCAAAAATTATGATCTTTCCCCTCACATCATCTCTCAACTTCCTCCTTCTCTTCAACTTTGATCCTGTTAGCAACCCTTTAATGACATATCATTTAACTTAACCAAAAATAGACATTTCATTAACCATGCTTCCTCAAATTATAAAATGATTCCTATGTGTACTATCAACTTGAATACACCTCATTATGATGATGGTTATGATTTAGATGGCCCATTTTTAGTTATATTCATCTAAGTTAGAAATGTTGAGGTTCTTAGATGTTGTTCTTATTTATCTTAATATTTTCATTCTTATTTTATCATTCCTTCCCTTGTAATACCTAATATTATTTTTTAGACTACTAGTTATAATGTAGATATGGAGCACTCATGTGGTAATCCTCTAGTCACATTAGATCCTCTCAGGATTATTATCATGGATCATGCCATGACAAGACCTTACTATTTTACCCTATATCATGACCCTTTGAGTCTACTTCTTATAGAGATGTTAGCCACTGTGCTTAGACCTGTTACATAGCTAGTCTTAACTAAATATGAGCTTAGCATATTTTTTATGCTAGCTTCCCCCTTCCTTGATGATGGTATTCTTCCCTTACCCTATCTTTTTCCCTTGCCCATATAATGGATATATAGGCCCTATTATGATATTCATAGAGTTGTTGGTCTTTGAGCCAAATGTTTCCATCTATATCAACAAACCTAGTCTTATTCTTCTATCCATTTAGATAATAGGCCCCCATAGTCTACTAATATAAGTATTTTTTACCCTCATGGAATAAATAACTAATCTTCTACCCACTACCAAAAAATTAGTCAGTACATTGATAGATTTCAACTACTCACTACCCAACCCAAAGACATGATCATACCTCATCCCAATATCATTATAGAGTACATACCTATAAATGGGGAAGTATATTATCTTTAGCATCAGTGTTATACCCATCATATTGATCTATTTTGAGTGATCCATTATCATCTCTACACTTTCCCATAGTTAACATTAGCACTAGTTATTCCATCTCCTATAGGTCATCTACAAGTAAAGTTTCATCCTTATCCACATATTATACCTCCTACTAGCTCCACAAATACCATTCACATCAAGATATACATTCCTCACATTAAGTATCCCATGTAGGATATGCCAAATGAATAATAATCTTCTTCTACTACACCTACCATTTTAGTTGAGTTGATATGAAAGAAAGTATTTTCATACATTTTTGAATATATTGATGAGACTCTGACTAATGCAAGTATTCATCTACATAGGAATGTTTCAGATGTTATGGATTATATTTGTGGTCATATCTATTAGTATTTGTGAACATGGCATGATGTTATTTCACATTATGCTTTTGTATGATTCAACTTAGATTTGTGATCCATTTATATATATTATATATTTGACCATCTATTAGACATGATTTCACTTATTTATTTTTCATTATCCATTATATTATGATTTATGTGTTTTACATGGTTTCATTCTCTTTCTATTTTTCTTATGGATTATTCACGTTATTTTCATGAATGTAAACTTATGTTTATGATTTTACTTATTTCATGTACTCCTTTATTTTCTTTATGATGATTATTTATTATATTTTACACTCAAATAAATGTAATTATTATTATGACTTGGTTATATAGCCCTGATTTCCTTAGTATTTTATCTCTACCATATGATCAGTTAGTAAAAATGTCTTTTCATTGTACTAATTCTATACACCAATTTATTAGGATCTAATTTCATCCCTTATTTCCCTTTCACATACTAATCATATGATTGAAACTTGAGATTACATATTGGTTCATAGGTAATCCTAAGTTGTTTATTCATTCATATCTCTAGTTACTTAGCCTCCTTTAACCAAAGTCTAAATATTGTTTGTGTGTATCACTTTTATAACTCATGTTGGTTATTACAAATTTGTATGAAGGAGGAATATTAAAAACCATAAAATTTTAAAATCTAAATCATTTAAACAAAAATCAATAATTTAAAATACATTATACAATCCAAAATTCTAATCACATCAAAAGACATGATTTACTATCTTTAGCACATCTCCTATTTATAATCAAAGCTCAAAATACATATTTGTCCTCATGATAGAGCCGAGGTCCATTAGTGTGCACTAGGATAGTAGATTGGGATTAAAAAAATATTTCTATAACTACTACCTACTTTCTCACACAGGTATCCAGTCTTCATAGTAGACTAAAAACTCTATAAAAGGTCATGAGGAATGGGGAATAGGTTGTGGGAAGGTAGGGAGATCTTCCTTTGCTTGTTTATATAACCTTCATGAGTTGATATTAATATCCCACATATTTACCTATAAAATTTTGTGTTTATTATGAGGAGGTATCCTTTGTATTTTGATGGTCACTAGACTCTTAATGTCTTTCCTTCTTACCTAGTATGCCTCATGTTCACTAAGGTTTTCTCATAAACACCTATCTCATGTTTTTTACATTCCCTATTTTCTTTACATCAATCCTAATATTTCCACTTGTTGAATATTATTTTTTTAAATGATCATACCCTTTAGGGTTTCCATTTTTGAGGTACATTGTAAGACCTTGGATAGGACTAGGCATTCCTGACAAAACATTTACTTATTTTTCTTTATCACCATTCACCTAATTGGTGTTAACCTTGTGAGTTAAAATGTAATACCATGGATAATACCAAGCTTTCATCACAAATTACCACATTAAATTATTTTAAATTATTCCCACCTATGTCTCCACATCATTGGTGATCCCTTTGTGAGTTACACTGTAATACCTTGGATAGGACTAGGCCCTCCTCACACAATATTCCAATACAAAGTTCATACTATGCCAAGTCACAATAAAATCACATGCATCACATTTGAGATAACTTATGTTACATTATGATTTAAATGTCATTTACATACTTCCAATCTTGATTTAGTATGATTTATGC
>JARHVA010001208.1:112500-117500 GCA_037957365.1 Torreya grandis
TATTCACTTCTTACTATAATTTACTTAGCTTAGTGTTGTGTGTTTCTAAGTTCCATGTCTTGAAGCACAATCTCATGTTGAAACTATATGACATGTGATGAGATTAAATTATGGAATATGTACACACAAAAAATTTAAACTTTATCAATTGTTTATGATTTTCCTCTTGTAATAACCCATCTAAACTCAATCTCTCTGAGTGTGTACTTTAAAGGGTGCACTAGGAAAGGGGTAGTTAGACCATTGCTACTTCAAAAGATTGTTATCCCTTATACTATAAATGTAAACCTACACAAACCTCTCCTATACATTTCCCTGAGCTTTGACACCTCTTTTACACACTCCTCAAGGTAATTCACTTCCTGAAATAACCCCTATCTAAGATAAACCCTATATTTGTCATTTATAGAACAAATTTGGCTTGGGCCAACCCTATTCTTAAAATATAAGCATGTTATAGGATTGGGTTGGACTAAACCAATGTATTCTAGGACCTAATTGCCGTATGGATTAAAAAACAAGGTTGATTGGGCCGATTCTATCATCTAAAACATTGGAATAGTTTAGGGTTAGATATGGCTATATAAATACATCATTTTTGTCATTTTCATTAGAGAGATACATAGATAATCATTTTTTTTCATTTTTCTATCCACGATTATATTTGAAGATCCATTGTTTAGGGTTTCATACTTCCTTTAGAGTGAACAATATTGACTTTTGAAAACTTGGGATTCATGAGGAGGTCCTTAGCTAAACTATAGTCCATTATCCATCTTTAGTTTCTTCAACATACACAACAACCTCTTGCAAAGCATTATATCCTAGGGAGAAATTGAGGCTTAGTGTGTTCTTCTTCAAAGGTAAGTGCTCCAAACTCTTGCTTCTCTTTATAAATTAAATATACTTGCATTTTTTTAGCTTATGAATATATTTCTCTCTCCATGCATTAGGACTACCTCTACATTGAATTGAGTAGAGTTATTCTTTACATGTTTACCTTAATGTTTATTACCCCCATGTTGTGCCACATGCTTTGGTGAGCATTAGGTTAGATTTACTTTACTTTGACATTTGATTTCATAAGAAAACATAGGACCTAGCTAGGGTTATTATGTGGTGTTTCTTGACTATAGGATTTTTAACCCTCTCTAGTTATATTGTACGGTAAGATACCCAATAGTTAGGTCTAATGGATCCATATTCATCATGAACTCGATTGTCTAAATGTACCAATAAGTGTCAGGGCTAGTGTGATTTATCTTTTCTTTTATAGGATTGATTTATAGATTAGATTCACTTTCCATTATATACATGTTTTAATTAATTTTTTAGTTGAATTAAATGACAAGGGAGGAGTTTAGATGAATATCAAGTTTCAAACCAATCGATAGATACTCATAAGGATTATACAATATTTAATGAGTCTAAATAATAAGGTAAAGAAAACGTACATAATCTAAGGCAAAAAAATATTTCTTTAATAACCATATAAGGACTTTTGAAAGAGTAGGATCATTCACATTTAGCCATGAGGCTAGATATGACAAACAATAAATGATGAAAAATGATCTGACAACTTTGTTTGCCTAGTCTAGAAATCTAAAAAGTTCATTGGCATTTATAAAAATTTGTGAAAATTTATGGGAAACTAATCTCCTTAAAAACACTAATAAGGAAAATAAAGTTGTAAATGGATTAAAAAAATATTTGTTTTGGGGATTGTGCTTTTAAGTACTGATTATTTACCTAGTCCCTTTACAAATCACAATATTGTAAGAAATGAACCAATTCTAAATAATGTGAGTGATGAAATCTAATGATGATAGATTTTAATTTATATGAATTTTCATGTTATAATGAATGCTTTTTTCATTAATAAATTCTTCGCATTTTCTTAAACTATTGGATCACTATTCTAAATGCTTGAATTGATTACTTTCACACAATCATTATATATATCTTTAATGTCCTATATTCTAATATATTTATTGTATTTATATACATATTAAATTTAGATTAGGAATATATTATTATACAAAAATCAATAAATGCAATAAACCAAGATCACATGACATGAGAGGCCAAAACCAAGGATCAAAAGAGCCCACCCCTAGAATCATACATGACACACATTTTAGGGCCAAAACCACATAGTGTACATTTCTTGAGAAAATATTATAAATCCAAGGAAACATGAGGGAAGGAAAGAGGAAAAAGAGAGGTAATTAGGGGTAAAATGACATGATACATCCAAAAAATAAAAAAATCCTCTAATAATAGCCTACTCTAGACTTGAGATCAACAAACATACTAGTACACTAAAATAATGCAATTTTTAATGACTAATAAATACATCCATAACAAAATTAAGTGTCTATATTAACAATAAATTTTATTTTAAGGTTTTCCTTATCAATTAGACTAAGGTTTTATGAATGTGAGCAAGAAAATCATATGCAAATATAATTTGATAAAGGAATAAAGAGGATGTATGTGGTAGGGAGGATATTGAATTCTTAACCTCATTTAAGAAGGTAAAGGACAAATGGATAATCAATGGTTAATAGTACTTAGGGTATGGTGATGAATATATCCATGTGATTAATTACCAATAGGAATAAAGAGGTTGTATATCAAAAGAGATGGGACTAAATTCAAAACCCTACTTGAGAAGATGAAGGGAACATGAAAAAATATGACTAATAGTTCATGGGATATGATGAAGAATGGAATCACATGTGATAAATGAACAAGAAGATTAAAGAATATGTAGATGGTAGGTGAGAGACTATTTAGTTAAAACCATGTTTTTAAAGGTGAAGGGAACATAAATGACCAACAACTACTAATGTATGGGTATGGTGAGGAATAAGCCCATGTGTATCATGTACTCACTTATAACCCAGGTGTACATGTAAGGGTCTATAATAATTTAAGGAAGAGGTAACCATGGTAGGTGGTAATCTTACATACTTTAATAATCATGTAGTGGCCAATTAATCATAATATAGGTAAAGCCATAATATTTTATCCAATTCATGCTTAGACATGTTTTGGAATGAAATATTATCATTATAAATGTTTTGTATATAGGCAAGGGATAATAAGCATGAATGAATGGAAACCTCTATTAATATTGTTGAGGGATGCATTGGTATGACTATCTCCTTCACAAGTGGTCCTGAGGATGATATGTAAGCACCATGTTATTTATTAATTAATTTTTATAAGAAAGTCTTATATCTGTTATGATATAAGATATTGATTTAGAGATAACATCTTCGTTTTCATCCAACCCTTTTAGTCAATTTCTACAACATTAAACCCTAAACCTTAATTTTATCAAAAATACAAATATGAAGGTTATTGGGGTTAATTTGAACTGATTTAACTTAACTATAATTCTAGGACATGATTTAAGGATAAATAAGCTCATATTTACCGACATAATGAGTCAATTAGTTTCTTTTTATAATTAGTGATGCAAGTTGAATGAAATTGAACCCCATGAATCTGATTTATCCTATACAAGATATAATTTTGGGGTCAATCGAACCCAATATCATAACAAATTAAATCAAGTAGTATGCCAATTTAATTAGGAAGCAAATTGGTGCCAATTTGAGCCCCTTTAACCTAGTTATAAGATCATGATGTGATTTTCAGATAAATTAAGCTTTATTCTATCATGAGTTGATCCTATTACTCAATTGGTGAAATTAGGGACATGATTTGGGAAAAATTGAGCCATGTCAACCTAATTTATGGATAAATTTACCCTTATAGGATGTAACATATGGATTAATCAACCCTATTTTTATTACAAATGCAAACATGAATTTAATTGAGGCTAATATGAACCCATTGAACTTAACTACGAGTCTTTGATTTAATTCTAGGGGCTAAACTATCTATCGTTTCCTGACATATTTATCCAATTAGTTCATCATTATAATGATTGATTCAAGTTCAATGAAATCAGACCTAATGAACCAAATTTTGACTATATGAAAGTAATTTTAGGGTTAATTAACCCTAATATCATCACAAAGTAAATCATAAAGTCCACCAATTCAATCAATAAAGAAATTCACCCCAATTCGAGCCCTTTTAACCTAACTAGACAAGAACAAAGGGTGACTTGGGGCTTAATTAGTCATGAATTGATCAAAATAGTCTTATGGTGTAATTAGATAAATTATTTAGACCTAGATTAGTAATGAGTTAATCTAATAAGTCAATTGGTGCAATTAAGCATGTGATTTGGGCCAAAATGAGCCTCGTGAGGCTAGATTATGATTCAATAAATTGTATAGGATGAAATATATGGTTAAATCCACCCTATAATAGTAATATAACATAGGCTTTCATGAATTATTATAATCATATATCATAACAACATGATATATGATCACATAGGCATCCTATCAATAACAAGTATGCATTATACTATAATGTGTATGTGTTATTGATAATATGCATAGAGTATAAATAACACATGATTTATTATATCTAGATAATAAATCATTGTCCAATATTTATTTTTGTCTATTATTTCAAGAATTTTGACTCCATAAACATTCTCTACATCATATTGTGTTTTCCATAATGAAGACAAGAGGAATCAGATTATTCTTTGGGTCCCCTACCATTAAAAGGAATCAAATTTTTGTTTAGGTCCCCACCATTAAATTTAATTTCAAATTTTCCTTTTTTTTAGTAATTGGTGATGGATCTCATTCAAAGAAGAGGAATCATTTAAGTGACTGAACACTAAAATAATTACAAGAGTTGAGATAAAAGCAAAAGGTGTGAATTCAATCATTTCTCTCAAGATAAGATACAAACACTATCCTTAATGATCCAAATTTTATAGATAATAATGAAATTGACAATAATGAACTAAATAAAAATGATTAATATTTACCTATAATTATAAGTTATGTTTAGATTCCACATTCAAAGTATAAAGGTTTTTTTATTTTGTTAATGATGAA
>JARHVA010001208.1:122500-147500 GCA_037957365.1 Torreya grandis
GTATTTTCTCTTGGAGGTCCCATAGCTATAAATGCCAATTAGAGGACAAGCACTTGTCTCTTCACTACAATAAAGTTGCATTTTAGGACTCATCACTACAACTTATGCCATGGATTGGTCTAGAAGGTTCCATAAAAATGATCTAGGTGAAATTATATGGATTAAAAACACATGGGAGGGTTCTTTTGGTTCATGTTAATGACTTACATTTTTCATTTTATGCATGGCTGAACTCGAGATAAAAAATACATTTTTATTGTGTTGCAAAGGGCATTCTTGATGACAAAATGGGTGGAAAGTATTGATTGATCATGATTGGAGTCTAAAAGACTATTATTTGATGTTATCCAACCCATTATATGTGTTGAAAACTCCATTTTTGAGCCACAAATCACTATAATTATAGTTTCTAATTATAACTTCAAATTTGATAACCTTTATTGTTGATGTTTTAAGTAATAGTGAAAAAATGCATCTGGATAGATTTGGATGTCATGGTCATGGTATAACATTTTATTTGCCTATATAAATGTGTTTTAAGTAATGTATTTTCACCTAGATGTACTAAAGATGGAAATTCCAATAGGAGGATAAACACTTCTCTCTTCACTATAATAAAGTTGTATTTCAGGATCCATCACTAAAATTTATGTCATGTGTTTGTAAAAAAGTTTCTATTGATGTGGTCTACGGTAAAACTTTAGGGATTAAACATACACAATAGGGTTCTTTTTGGTTTTTTCCATTGACCTACTATTTTTATTTTATGCATCCCTAAAGTCAGGCTAAAAACTACATTTTTCTTATTTTTGGAAGGGCATTCTTGAGGCAAGAGTGGGTGGTGTGTCTCTTGACTAGGTGTGATGGGAGGAAAATAACCTGATCTTGGATGTTATCCACCACCTTGAACATATTTTTAGTGCTTGTTTTGATCCATGAGTCACTAAATGTAGAGTTATTTAACTAAAAATTTAAATGGTTTTTATTTTATGCATGCCTAAAGTTAGGCTAAAATTTGTATTTTTCACATTTTGGGAAGGGCAAGGCATTATTAAAGCTAGAATGGGTGGTGTGTCTCTCAAAAGAGTGTGATGGGAGGATAGGAACCTATTACTATATGTTATCTACTACACTTGATATTTTTAAAGTGCCTTTTTTGATCCACTAAGCATCAGAGTTAGATTTCTTCAACTAAACCTTCAATGATGCTAAAAGTGTCAACATGTCCTATGACGTTGAGGTAGAGTCAAAAACGTTTGTTGTGAGTTACCATTAATATATTAAGTATATACATATGCATGAAATTAATTTTTTAATTAGTGTCTCAACCACCCTATTTAATTGGTAAATTAATCCAGGTTAATAAATATATATTGAAATAGAGCTAAATTGTTTTTTTAATGACCCAAAATTCTATAGTAACTACACTAGTTTATATGTTATATATGATTATGATTGTTCTATTTTTCTAATATTATATGGTCCCATATATAACTTATTAAATTCAATTAAACCATATCCATACAAAGTGCACATGTATGTGTGTATATGTATGATTTTTATATCTTAGGTATATGCATGTATTTGTGATTGTGTGGGCATGATTTTAATATATTTGTAGTTAATTTTAATTATTTTATGAATCATGTGATGAAATATAATCATTTTTATTATTATTTTTCTCTAAATAATCAATGATGATTACATAATTTATATTGGTTTTTATGATATGAAAATGCCTAAGGCTATTTGAACCCATTATTTTAATCCTTAGATAAGGAACTTGCCATGTAAATACGATCTTCTACTGAAGGTAAAAAAAATACAAATGTAGTGCATGATAATAAACCATTAAATGCAATCATTGAGGTGATTTTTAATCAAAATGACATATTTATATTTGATGTATAGGATCAATATTTTGAACTTGAAATGCAACCAAGCAAAGATGAACATGAAGATTTAATGAGTGGTGAATAAATAGTTATCTCAATTGATAGAGAAACATGAAATAGCCAATCTGAGTGTAATGGAGAGGGAAAATTGAAAAAGATAAATAAACACCAAAATATTACTTGGCATTAAGAGACATGAGAATTAAAATCTTGAAGTACTTTAAAGGGCTAAAGAATAGTTGCCAAACAAGAATGCAAATCATCTCCAAAGAGAGAACATCCCAAAGGAGGAGGCAAAACATAAACACTTCATCAAACATGCACATGCAAAATGTATAAGGGAATGCAAATAAGTTATGCAAAAGATGATCATTTAATTATATGTTTAAATCAAGTAAATATAATAGAAATTTGGTATATGTATAAACTCAATGAATTTACAAAACATGAATGTCAAGTCCCAAATGATATTAAACTAGTGTAGAAAGGGCATCCACATTACAATTGTTATGAATATTGTATCCCAATCATGAGAGGTAATTCATAGTAATATATGACCCTGTCTCTAAAATAATTATACTCTTTTCTTCTATATACTTTCATTTTTAACACATATTTAATGATTGTAAGTTAGTATTACTAAATTACACAAAGAAAATATTAAAAATGAACATATCTAAATATGCCCATAAAACCATCAAATTTCATTTTGCAATAATAATATGAGCCAAATTATATAGTAAATATTATTATTATCACTCTAAATTGCACCCTTAAGGAGGTTGTTCAAACCTTATTCATTCAGATGATAGCATGAAGACACCTTTAGGTTATGGGTGGCCTAATTGTTGAGGTAAATCTTTAGATTAGGGATATCTCCCTTGAGGTATCACCTCAAACTAGTAATAAACCTATTTCTTGCAAGGAAAAGGGAAAAAGACAAATAAAACATGTAAATGGGAGGTGATGTACCAAAATTAGTATCCTTGACTTCCTTATATTACACTAAGAATATGAACTAGGACTAAATCCTATTTCACAACCCAATATGAGTCTCTACACATAAGTATTTATATATGGAGGTTATGGATAATAAATTAACCAATAGGGATGATCAAGAGGTATCTTAAGTGACACTAGTGACCATTTTCCACACTTACCCATTGCCATGTGTCACACTTCATATGACTTGATAAGATGACTAACTTCCTGAAAAGAGGTAAGAAGATAGGAAAAATGAGAGGAAGTTTTAGACACTATCACTAACATTCATTAAAATACCATAGACATACACTAGTTTTAGAATTTACAAGGCTAAAAATCAGCATATATTCACTTTAGAGGCAAAATACAAGTGTATTTTTAAGCATGGATTCCACATATTCAGATTGAGGATGCATTATAAGCCATTATAGGCCACTTATATAGAATAAATCAAGAAGAAAGAAAGAGGGAATGTGTGATAAATCCATCATCATTGTCATGAAATCATAAGACCAGTTACAATGTCAATAGTATGTGGGAAAGATAGTTTTATCATCCTTCTAACATGTGTTTGATTAAATTGATGATGGACTTCACAAATTGGCATAGGAGTGACACATCATCCTTCTCTCTTAAAACTTCCATATATTACTCTTAATGTGAAGTTACAAGTTCACTCAACTCTAAAAAATTGTAGGTGTCTTGGCACTTATCCATGCTTACATATCTTTCATAATGATGTTGCAAGTGTGTTAGGTCTAGAAATTCTTGACACAAGGTCAACTATCACAAGATCTGTTATGTCTTAAAATTATTCATGTTATCTACACCACTCTTTTTCACTTGGTTGGAGAGATACAAGTTCACTTATACCAACCACCTTTTGACCTTCAAGACATATTCTGACACTTGGATCATCTGATGACTTTGTTGGGATGAATCAAGTCTTCTAAGGTCTTTCATACTCAAAATCATACAAATAGGCATGTAACCTATAATTTTAAGTCATTTACTTGTATTTTTTCCCTTCAAGTGTTAATTAGTAATGTTTACACCTCATGTGATGTCTTGGATATAATCATATAATGTTTAACCAAGGTTATATGTGATCTCAAGATGGTCAATTCAGTTTCACTCAATCAATCTCCATGAAAAATAACTAAAAATTATAGTTTTTGGGCCTATTGTATACCCTTTTTAGCCCACATATGCCAATTTAATGGCTTTTTTAGGTGATATTATGTCCTACACAGGTTATTTATATTATTCTAGGACTAAACAAGTACATTTTAAGTCATTTGTGAGGATTCCACTTATATTGGATTACAAAGAGCATTTTAGGAGGGTATAAAGTCTTTTAATTCATTAAGGATTATTAATAAAGAGTAGATCATCTTTATTATGTCAAAATACACAAATTGCAAGGTAATATGGTCTACTAAAACCTCATAACACCATTTTTTCCCATGAAATTACTCCTATGAGTTCTCATGAGATGAAGTTGAACTTCTCAAACTTTGTAGCCTTGTTAGGGAGGTCGAAGTGACTATTTTGGTCAAAACATCCTCAAAACAATTTTCTTTTAGTTGGATATACTCTTATGAGGTCTTATTCACCTACCTTGATGTCTCCAAACACTTTTACAAGTAATTTGACTCCAAAAACATCTCAAAACTTTCCTTATCCCACCTTAAGGGTTTGTAGACAACTTTAGATTTCTCACCCTAATGGACATGTTTTGGTGTTTTATCCTCTTGAAACTGAGTCCAAAAACCTTTAAAACCTCTATAAATGTTTTTCACACATTTCAAAATCATTTTCACTTCAAATCCCACTCAAAACCCACATATTCTCTTTGTATTTGATATAGAATTGTAGATTCTCTTTTAGGTCTAAAACCCTACTAGAACTTGACAGTGGTTTCCTTAGATGGTTTCCTCTTTCACACCTATAGAAATATTTCCTATATATCCTGTATGGTTCCATATATCTTTTATCAAAATTAAAATGTGTATCTGACCTATATCTCTCATCACACCCCTGTGTTTAGGTTTGTATATTACAACACCAACACATACACAATCCTATTTGAGCATGAAGGAATAACTTATTTATATTACAACTTGTAACTTTCAATTGAAAATGATTATGTAAAGTATATGCACTTATTTGGTTCATTATTTAGATGTCTTAGACTATCCTCCATGATAATAAACTATACACCCTTATTGGTTTCTCCAATATGGGCTTAGAAGGGAAACTTGTTCCTTTAGATCTCTATAGGTATATTAAACTTCATATGAATGAGACTTGGATTTTATGACAATACCCCTTCATGAAAATTATTAAATAAATTATCTTACTCTCATAAGGTCCCTCACACCTCATATTCCTTCCATAAATTTTCATCATTCATATTGAATGCAAAAACATGCCTCTTTATGCACATTTTTCATGTAAAGGCATGTAGGTAGCCATTTTTAGGTCTAACCCCTATTTCAATTGTCATATGATGGAAATTCCATATATTTCATGTCTTTTAATAATATTTTATGGAAATATTTAACTTGTTTCAATTTTTTGAAAACTATTTTTCCATTGGAAAAACTATACAAAAGTAGTTATTAGTCTCTCAATTCTCTTGCAAACCTATATAGTCTACAAATAGGTGTATGACTATATCACATTCTTTATGAACCTAATTATTAATGACCATGAAATATAGTTAGTTATTCATTGGTTTTTATCAATAATAAAATTCAACTCAATAATTCATTAGGACTCAGTCATTATTCCCTAGTTTATAACGTAGTTCTCTAATAGTTAAAAGCTTGATGCAAGAACCCAAGATTAATGATCTTGAACTGGACACCTACACATTCCATAAAGGATGATGTTTGGTTGTTTGTACACTTATTAATTTTTTTATAAATTTCCTATAAACCCCATTCAATATCTCAAACCTTGATTCAAAAAGTATTATTCTCCAAACTTTAGATTTGCTTACCTATAGGATTGTACCTTCACACTTAAGGACTACATGCTAATACTAGTACTACAAAACCACTTGGAGAATGGGTGTGGAATAATTTAAGTAGTATGTAATGGGTGGGATATACTATTACAAATGTGAATCATATTTTTTAACTTCATTTTAATCCCAAATATCTCAAAGATATCAAGTTGATCCACAACATGTTCTTCTCCATGTTGGCAAACCTTTGATTACAAACTTCATTCATTTATGCATATGATTTTTTTATTGGATATGATGTATGATAGATTTTTTTTTTTTAATAAATTTATACACTTCATTTAAACTTGCTTCCAACCTCTCTCATTTTGAAAAACACTTCCCACCTCTTAAAAAACTTGCATATACCTAAAACCATCAACAAACATAATGTTTCTTAGCATTAAATGATTGATCCATGGATTGCATGCATTGGATTTGGTATTTTATAGATTATTAGGTAACCCAAAAATGTATTAAAACATTTCTCATGTATCCACTAAATTCCTACATGCTGTTAATATAAGAAAACCAAGGAGTTGGGGTTTTACAAGGGTTTTAGAGGTACCATCACTCTTAGTGATTGTTCATAAAGGAGAGGCATTCAATATATGAACCAATGAAAAAAATTATAAGGCCATTAAGGTAATGTCCTTACCCTAAGAGACATATCCCTTATTTTCTTTCTTCGTAATCTAATGTAAAACCAGCTAGCTTTCTTGAGATTTTCACTGACCTGATAGACAATTTAACTACGTTTTTTCCTTTTCTAGACCTTTGAAAAATTGTTTATGCATGATTTGGATTTAGTGAACCTAGGGAAATGTACTTTTAACTTAAAATTTATTGAAAACATATTTTATCTCTCTTTGATAACTTATGATTTATGTTTGTAACTATTTACAAGTTATTATCATTGTTTTTTAACTTGTACCTATCTTTCTTAAGTTACAAATGACTCAGAAAGGTTTAAAAGTGTGAGAGAAACATACATTACACTATATATGACCTAAATATTCTATTAAAAATATTTAACATGTTGACCAAATATGAAGAGGATTTTAAAATTTTTGGGGTATGAAAATTGACCCATGAGACTTGAAACTCATTTAATGACTTCATTTACATGATTTTCTATACATGTCAAGGTTCATTTGATTGAATTATACCCTATCACCCATGATAATGGAAGATTGTAAAAGAAGAAGGATTTTAAAAGGCCTAGACTAGGCAAAATATTAACCCTAACCTCTGCAAAAACCTTAACTTCTTAAAATTACCTTGAATTCTCCAAAATATTACAAAGACTTCATGAGTGACCATACTGATGATATTGATGATAGGGTTAGGGGGCATGACTTAATCTCTAGGTTAGACCATCCTAAGAGACCTTGAAAACTACTAGGAACAACCCAATGTTTATCATTATGAGACTAACCATGACCAAGAAAAAACCCTTTAGATGGTTATCAATAAAGTTAAGATCATTATGACCAAATTTTGGAATGATACTAACCTATGGTGGCTAATTTTGGCAAAAAAATTATCACCAAAAAATTTGAACATACATTTATTTATCCATAAAATCCATAATTCCATGAAAATTAAGAACATAATAAAATGTTTAATGAATTCCATATATGTATTTAATGGCAATAAGTCATACATTTTCATATAGGCATACAAACCATTACATCATCTAACAACATAATAGAATGCCAAGTGAATCTCTTATATGGACACATTGTCAAAAACATGTACATTACCATAAAGGGATACAAATAACTACACCATATAATACATATTAATCATTATATAGTCTCCCTCACTTTTCCTTCATCAAATAAGACTTTCCTTGAGATGCCCTACTCATAGATGGAGATCCCTCAAATGACTTGAATTCCTTCAAGGTTTGATTATAGGTCCTTCTATGATCATAGCTCACCTATATCTAAACCTATTCCAATAAAAATAATATAATAATATTTACATACTATACATGCAACCAAGTTTATAAATTATTTTTAAACTAAAATACAAAAAAAAAATTAAACATGCACTTACTATAATCTTGTAATCATGCCCAATCCACAACTGACATTCAACAGGGTTAGTGACAAGTTGAGGTGCACAAATAGGCATGTGAAATGGGGAAGAAATATGATAATGTTCCTTACTAATCTTATAAATTAAAATACTATTATATGTCATATGAAAAAGTGCATAGACAACACTTTCACATAAGTTGTATATGCCTAAGTATGTAGTAAAATTATTAAAACAAATATTTTTTACAATTCAAAATTAAAAGTTAACATGTACCTCAGTGAGTTATTATGTAGATGACATTATAGAATCGATTATTATGTTTTTATCTACTCATTGAAATGTAGGAGTGTCTACTATCATCATTAGTTGAACAAGAAACCTCACTTTGTTTTCTAGAGGACTTAAGCATATATTAACTCAAAATTCTACCTAAAGAGCATATATCTATATAAATAAAAACATTTACATAAAGTATAATATTAACTCAAAATTATAACTCTATATATGTAAATGGTGGCCTAGTAACATAAATAATTGAATTAATGGATGGATCATAATTTGGCTCTATAAATGAATATGTAGGCATTGTCTCCTCCTACAACATAAAAAGTACATATAGATTATTTAATTTATTTGTAGATTAATTGGTATCATTTAAATACAAATATAACTTAAATTTACAATGGAATTTATATAAAATATACCTACATGTGTGTAGTGATCGACATGTGCACACCAAATGTACGTGCCAAAAACTCATCTCTCATGACTATATCATTTAAGCCCTCAAAAACACCACCATCATCATCTGAAGGTCTAATGCATATGGCACCATGAAATTTATAATGTTTATTTTACATATGTACAATGGATGGACTATCTCCAACATCAGTATTATAAATCCTACTTATATACTAAATAATTGTATCAATAAGCACATTAAATGCATGCAAAGTGTCAATATTCATGACCTATTTTACCATAGATGGCATCTCAAGTAAAAGTGAATTTTGGGTAGGGATACTTTCAAGCTAATTATATGCATAATTTTCCCCTGGTTGATCCTGTGTAAAGCCTTTCCCTCAGCCCTGAAACTCAACATAGCCAAAATAACTAGGAATCTTGTTGAGGAAAAGCTTGCAGTAGAGGTTCTTTAAAAATCATAATGGAACCTCATGGTTGTTACATGATGGGTAATCAAACACCATCTACCATTGGTCCTATAAATTATTTTAGATCAAATTGATATGGCATTAAGGTATTTTGAAATGTTTAGTGGTTACTATAAAAGGTGCTTTGGTTCTTAGGTTGATGAATAATGATCAATTTTTTAATTATGATATGTCTTTGTCCTTCACTTTACATGCTAACAATTTTTTAGCATGGTAATCCCTACATCTATCCCTATATGATGTTCATTTATTAATTTGACTCATTATTGCATCGACTTGACCTAATACTAACTCTAGGCATTAGCCAAATAGGTGTGATGGGTGTTGGTCAATGTGGGGTCCTTCATTCTCCTAATTATTTGTTTAATTTCTATTTTATTTTCCATTATATGTGCAACTAGATCATCCTAACTACGTAGGGATCTTTTAGAATTATAGGAGGATTATGAGGGTTAGGAAGGTTAAGTGGAGGTTAGGATTGTTATATAGAAGGTTTAGAGGGTTAGTAGGAGTTTTAGGATGTCATTTAGCCTATTGGTCTCTTGCATTAGAACAAACTATTAAAAAATAGAATGTAAGAATTAAACAATGCAAATGAAAAAATTAAAAATATACTATTAATACATTTTATTTTTTATTACTCGCCTCCCATCCATAATGACATTGTTAATTTGGCAAGTTACTGAGTGATTGAGGTGCATTTTTAGTCTTTTCCAAGAAAAACATGACGACAATTTAGCCAACAGAAGCATTGAGGAAGCAAGAAAATGAATATTAAATGTGTTTGATGTAAGATGGGGCTTATTTGTGTTTATAATAATTCATACATGTTATTAATACATAATGCATACTTATTTTTATCACTAGGCCTAGTGCCAATAATGATGTGTTATTAATAAATAATGCATATGCATTTTTAGCACTAAAAATAGTGCTCATAATGCATATGTATATGTGGTCATAATGCATATGTGTTATGAAATCATAACACGTACATGTTAGGGATCATATTTTTTCATCTTTAATTAAAATAATACATACACATTATGTCCATAATATATATGTGTTATGGTTATAACCCATATGCATTGGAGAAATGTCCATAGAATTATCCCCCAACTCCATTTGCATACCTTAAAATAAGATGCAACCACCTAGATGCTTATGGATTTTGATTCACCTTCAGTCTAGTGAATTTAGATTTGGGTTATACAAAGTCAGTGCTTATGGAATGCTAAAACCTTAGCTTTCCATATTCAATGTGACCTTGAGAAAAAATGGGTTAGTGGGAACATGGTGTCAATTCAGCCCAAATGACCCCACTATTAAAAGATGTTGCCTACATAATAAATACTCTAGAAGAGGGCCTCAAACTCATATATTTATCCCCTACATATTGGCTTGTGTGTGAATCATAAAATATGTGTAAAATATGTACAATAGTAACCTAGCTTGTAACTTGTCAAATCAGGCTCTTAGGTTGCTCCTTTAGTACTTCATACTTGTAGATGGGTTGTGTTGACCATTTTTAATAAAAGACAAAATGGGTTTATCCCATATAGTTAAAATATATATAGGGGATTTTTATAATGTCATGGGGTATGTTTTATCTCATTAGATGTTATTTCATATGCCATTCTTGTCATTGTCATGGTCTGGTACAATCCTTGTGTCATTTGGTGTCTTAAGGGTCTTTTTAGAGTCATATATAAAAGTGGCAAGTCTTCATGGTGATGAATGAAATTACACCATAGATCAAGTTTGCTTATGCTTCAAAAAATTAATTCAAGCCTTCAAATATCAAGCAGTAGCTCAAGAACAAACTTTTTAAATCTAGACCATCATTAGGATGTCACATGGAAACCAAAATGGAGTAGCTTGCGAAATTTTTTAATATGATCAAAAATCCTCACATGACGATTGGACCATGTGTGATCAATGTAATTAGTGTCAAGATCATGCTCTATAATTTTCATATGTAGAAGAGCCTTCTATCTCAAGATCTAAGCCTTCAAAATTTAGCTTGTTGAGTCTAAAGAACCAAGCCATCGAAGACGTCATCTAAGAACAAACAAATTAGTGCTTTTATGAATTTTTTATCTTCACTCAAGAAGCCTTGCATGACTATTTGATCAAGCACAATTGTAGTTTTACATGCCAAGAACATGCTCTAAAATTTTCAAGTCTGCATGAGCTTTTTAGATCAAGTTATAAGTTTTTATAGTTAGAACTACAACATAAGATATTCATGCTAACATCAAGCTTAAGATGTATAAAAATAAATCCTTTTGAGATTAAATTTGAAGGTCATGAAAATGTCAATGATGGTCATGTAAATGTAATTTTATGGGAGTGAGGATGCCATTTGTAATCTCATGAAGTAGCCATTAGATTTCAAATGGTGGGTCCCAATTGATCTAATGGTTCACATTGTATCATACATATTGATCCAATGGTACGAGATGAGTCAAAGAGTAAATGAGCTTGAGAGATTGAAATTTGGTGTAATTAAATGAGGTTGGAAAATTGATAGTGGATCTTGAGATTCAATGTGTGTTTGAAATGTGGTGTAATCTTGGACAAAGTTGACAATCAAGGGAAACATTGATGGTTTGCACTTGATTGTACAGATCAAGATCGATGGTGTCAACAAAGGTCAAT
The DNA here is from genome assembly GCA_037957365.1 of Torreya grandis. Lineage (NCBI taxonomy): Eukaryota > Viridiplantae > Streptophyta > Pinopsida > Cupressales > Taxaceae > Torreya > Torreya grandis. The sequence goes on from JARHVA010001208.1 coordinate 134,275, forward strand.
ATGCCAATAAACTAAGTCATAGAGTGATAGATAATTAGGACAAATGAGATCATATGACTTTATATGGATGTTAAGAAACCAATTTTTAAATAATCAAATGGCTCTTGTAGGGTCGTATTTCTACCATTGAAGCTCACTCAAATGTCACAAAAAGGACATAGTGATGCAGTCAAGCATAGGGAACATAAAAGATGCAATTAGATCATAATATTGACATCTTATTTAATGAGTTGTATCATGTAGGGTTCATGTTTGGTGATTATGTTTTCCATTCTAAAAGAAGGGTCCATGCATCTATAAACCTTCAGCTCTTATAGTGATATAATGGATCTATGTGGACCTAATAGGAACTAGGCATCGATCAGAGGGGCATAATATAATAACTATAGGAAAACCAATAATCTGAGATTGGTTTTCCATATATAGTGGACCCATGGACATAAGGACACATTCAAGCATGACCTGGTTTGAACAAGTGTCAACATTTCAAAGGATACCATAAAGGCATACACATAGGCTCCAAAGGTTTCATCTCCAGGCCAAATGCATGAAAGAGACCCTTCCCTCCATTGTACATGCCATGAAAAACTTATTTAGAGTAGTTATCTCTAGGACAAATGTCTAACAGAGGGATCCAATTGTTCTAACTACATTGATGTTGAAGCTTAGTTTAAAACCAATTGATCCCATTGTTATAACCATTAGGGATCATCAATGAGGGGATAAAGTAACTATGCAGCCACTTGAAGTGACCTGGATCAATCAAAAGGTTTGAATAAGCATAATTTATATAAGCAATTGTAACTATGGTTTAAATGTTTTAACTTATTGATTCCCTTTTTGAAAATCAAAGCTCCCTTCCTCTTGTTGTCTTTATTCTATAAGTATAGATGTTGAGATATTGTAAAGGGAGACCATACCATGTATGGAAAATACCTAATTTAATGATATCATATTTTACCTTTGAACATAAATTCAAGTCTATTTTATGATTTTTTAAACAATTGTCTAAGTCAGAAAGTTGTGTATGGTGATGAGAAGTGAAAATCTTCTATCCTTGCTTCCCTTATCCTTTCATGGTTGAGCAAGAGTTCTTGTTATAATAGATCGTATAGAGTGTAGTCTAGTGTGTAAAGATTTTTTTCAAGTATATGGTTATCATTAGAGTGTGTAATCTACCCTATAGTTCACTTACCTTGTGATGCTACCCATATCTCACCTCTATATTGAAATACTCATGTTAAAACCTAGTAGGACATAGAGACTAGTTTGTATGCTTTTTTTCATCATTTTATAAATATGATGGTCATGTGAAAGATATTTTTGGTGCATCAGTTCCTTTATATTAGGTTCAATTTATTCATTATCTTACTCTTATCCCCATAAGTAAGATATAGTTTAGGTGATAAACATTATACTATATATTCAGGGAGCCAACCCTTAAACCTAAAGGTTTATTTCCAATATAGGTATACCCACATACTTGGAAATGTTCCCACATTTCCTAAATTTAGAAGAAGCCTAAACAACTTCTTATAGGGTACAATATTTGGTGACAATAGTTCTGACATGCCCAATGGGTCAAATTATCATCAAACAAATTTCAAGGTGAATGTTGGTCTTGAAAACATCAGCTATGTTGTGCTACTCAGCATTTGGTAACTCATTAAAGGTAAATCTAGTTTTAGACCATTATTTTGTTATAAAATTTCCCCCATAATTCATGGTCCTCACTAGGTCATCTTATCATAAAACATCCGATCCTATTAACCCACCAATTTACCCTAAAATTCCTCTTGAAAATCAATATCCATAACCTAATCTTCCCTTTGAAGAATGAGTATATTTTACTAGGGAGGAAGAGGTTGAAGAGGCTGAATAAGTTAGATATCTTGAAGAAGAAGACATGGCTATACCTCATGCTTTCCCTACCTTTAATAATAATAATCTAATCCAAGTTCATGAATATGATTCCATCCCTCCTAATGCCACAAAAGGTGTGCCCACATTCAATGGTAAGAGTCATATCACACCTAGTGATCACATTAGAGATGTTTCTAAATTTTACAGTTTTCACAATATTTTTTGAGATAAAATTAACATTAGACACCTTTCCATGTCCCTTAAAGGGAAGTATCTTTATTGGTGTAGGACTATAGAAGGTGGATGAATCATAACATGGGCTGAGTTTGGAGTGTTGTTGACTTCTAGATTTAGAAATGAAAGTGACCATGCTTCTCTCATACATCATCTCAATGTGATAAAAAAATAGACCCAAAGAAATAGTGCATGAATTTAATGAAAGGTTTTAAAAGACTTGGCATAGATTTCCTCCTCTCATGAGACCACATTCTAGTTTTGTGTTACCTACCTACTTGAAAGCCATTGGGACTAAAATTGTTGGCACGCTTCAATATATGGGAGATTCCACCCTCCCTGAGGCATATGAGCTAGCTATCAAAGCTAAAAATAATCTCATCCAAGTTAGAAAATTACCAACTAAAATGTCTATGCCTCTTTTGTTTCATACTTATTCTATCACCCCGAATGTAGCTCAAGTTCCTAACACCAATACCAAAGCTAAAGTGGTTCCTAGGCAAGTAAAAAATAATGTTGAATAGAAATAAAAGTTCATAGCCTTAGAGGCTTAAAATAGACAATCTAATATGAAAAAAGGTGTCTATCAAAATTCTTACCTCTATTAGCAATAATATGGTCAATAATATGGAAGAGGAAGAGGCTAATGGTAGCGTAATCCCAATAGGCATGCTAATGCATACAATCCTAACTCTACAACCAATGCAAGGGAGATGGTACTAACTCATATCAATTTAGTGTAGGGAGAAGATTGGTAGTAAGACCAATTCATGAAAAACAATCAGAAAGTATAGAAAACTCTAGTGGATCAAATAATAGTTACTCCCCTCCTATCAAATGAGGATGAGGTAATGATGCAAGTTAATGAGGGATAGAAACCTCAAGGAGAGATTTTCACCAATTTTTTGATTGAAGACACTTTTGTGATAAATAAAGGAGCCTCTATTGTAGACAATACAAGATCCAAGAGGAAGGCTCTAGGAGGTGGAATTAACATGCCCATAGGCTCATCCAATCCTCTTACAAGACATCAAGGCATGACTATAACTGTGATAGTTCTAAAAGCTCATATACCTCCAACAAATCAAAACGTGGTAAGGTCTATTCAAGGTGCCTCTATTCCTAAAGTTACAAATATTTATTTAACTCTAAGGACATAATAAAAGGTGAGTACTAATGCTCTAAACATAGTGGATTCCTTGAAAAGTGCCAAAGCATGTATCTCCTTATGGGATATCCTTCATATGCCTGACCAAAAATAATTATTATAAAAGCAATTGTCCACTAGTCCTTCATCTTCAAGTCAAATTAATAGTCATACTATCCTTGAAAATGGTCTTAAAAATATTTTTGAACCATCTACTAGGACTGAGAAACCTCCACCAGTTTACCTCACCCTCATTATAGGTAACTAGTTGGTACATAATTACATTATTTATATTGGAGTCTCTACCTCAGTCATGTCTGTTGACTATTTTTTGCCACAGGCCAAAATGGGTCAACCCCCTATAGTCAAAATCTTGTATAGGGGATTTTTATAATGTCATAGGGTATGTTTTGTCTTTGTTTGATGTCATTTCATATGCCATTTTAAGTGCTTCATGGCCTAACCTAGTCCTTGTGTCTTATGGTGTCTTAGGAATCATTTTGATCATATATGCAAGTAGCAAATTTTCATGGTGTTGAGAAGTTGTAAGAGAAGGACTAGAAAAGCCTAAGGTTTCACTTGGGACTTTTTTTCAGATTTTGGCCAAGTTATTAGATCTTTCAAATTTACTTTAGAGGAAGTTTCCACACAAAACCCACAGTAAAAGTACAAGGCTTATTTATTTCAAGAGGTTTTGTTCCACTTCATTTGAATAAGTACTAGAATTATTTTGGTACTTTTGTTTTGGCCTTTTATTCAAGTATTGGGAATTGTTTCAGACATTTTATTCACAATAATTTCCTTGAAGGGTCATTTCTTTGAATAGGTCCTTTTCATTTTTTCTAAAGGGCACTTTTGGAACCAAGGTCCAATACACTTTCCCTAAAGGATCATTCTACAAGAAAGTAGACCATTGAAAAAATCCTCATGGATATATTTTTTTGAGAAAAGTATCCTATACACTTTTATTTAAGGGTACTTTTCTTGAGAAAATGGTCCACTTCACATTTTTTGAAGGGCACTTTTTGTAGTGAAGTGTCCACCACACTTTTTCTGAAAAGTACTTTTCAAAGTTTTGAAAGATTATTTTGGAAGCAAGTTCCCCAAACCATTTTCCCAAAAGGTCTTTTCTCAAGAAAATTGTCCATTCAAAAGTCCCAAAGGATATATTACAAGTAAAGTGAATCGATATAAAAATTTTGAAGGGAACTTTTTCGGTAAAGTGCCCTTGCTAAACATTATTTTTGAAGGACCATTCCAAATTTCTAAAGATCTATGTCAAAAGGGATTAAGGACATCTCTAAGGACACAATTCCTTTTGGAAATTTTTTTGAGATAATTTTCCTAAAGGTAGTTTTCTTTCAAAAATTTTATCCTGAAGAAAAAGACTAAGGTAGAATTCTTTTGAACATTTTATCAGAAAGAATTATTTGGAGAAAAGTGTCCTATGCACTTATTTTCAAGGGTAATTTTCTTTAGACAAATAGTCCACTTCAAGGTTTTTTAAGGGTACTTTTATTTTGGAAAGAACACTTTTCAAAAGTTTGAAGGGTCAGTTTCTTAGGCAAGTGTCCTCAACATTTTCTCTGAAAGATATTTTTTCAGTGAGATGGACCAATTCAAAGATCTCAAGGGCACTTGTTTAAAGGGAAAAGGACCAAGACATGGATTATTTCAAACATTTTATCTACAAGATTTTTTCAAGGAAAATATAAAGCAAACAATTACTTGATTCTGATGTTATAGACACCATGAAGCATCATGGAGAAGATATCATAATGATGGAATAGACTGAGGTGACCTAGATTAGTCAAATGGTTTGAATGAGAATATTTGCATAAGTAATTACAACTACACTAATTCATTCCCCTTTTGAGTGCTAATTCCCCCTTTCTCTTGTGGCCTTTCTTCTATAAGTATAGTTCTTGATTTGTTGTAAAAAAATTACACTCCATGTATGGTGAAGCCTTGCTGAAATGACATCATATTGTGCCTTTGAACATTAATGCATTTATAATTTTTAGTTTATGGACAATTCTCAGAGTGTGCAAGTGATGTATGGTATTGCAAAGTGATTAATCTCTATCCTTTTATCCCCTTATCCTTTCATGTTTGCATGATATTTTGGTCCTAACAGGTCATATGAAGTACTGTCAAGTGTATGGTCTTATCTTTCAAGTGTACAATGGGCCTTAGTCTTTGTAATAAGCCTATGGTTCACTTACCTTGGATAGATCTCATACATATCACCTTCATATTGAAATACTCATGTTAGCATCCATAGGAATTATAAGATAGTTTGTGTGTATTGTTTCTTAGTTCACAAATATATGATGGTCATATGGAATACATCTTGGTGTATTACCCCCTTACAATAGGTTAATTTTATGAAAATTCTAGTTTTTTCCCCATAATTAAGCATTAACATAGGTGAAATCACTTCAAGATAAATGTATGGAACTAGCCCTTAAAATATAAAGGCTCACTTCCACTATAGGTGCACCCACATACCTGGAAGTGTTCCCATGTTGCCTAAATTTGGAAGAGGATTGAACACCCTCTTCTAAGGTGTGAAATTTGGTGATAAAATTTCTAGAACCCTTAGTGGGACCAAATTCCAAGATAGTTGAAATATTTTTGGTGTATCTTTCCTCTATCAACTTTTGAAATCAAGTAATCTAGCACTAATGGTGACTTTGAATGACAGCTTCTAATTATAAGTATCCCAAGTATATCTCATTAAAGTCTTGATCAGTTTTTTATATTTCATTTGTTATATGAGGTTTATATGAATAGCTATGGTGAATATCCCTACCATGGACCTCTTTACCAGCCTTGTTATGAACCATATTATACTCCCCAATATTCCTATCAAAATGGATATCAGCCTTATGATCCATGAAAACCCTATAATCCTCCATTTTCCACAATAGATAGACACCATGTTATTAGACATCCTTATGGGTAAGGCTACCAAGAAACCTATCAAGAAATTCCTTCATACCAATCCCAATATGAGTCCTACTAGCCATACCATTATACCTATGAACCTTAAGAGTACTCCTATGAGTCTTGACATGAGGAAAAAGATGTTTCAATGGAATTTATATCAAGGTATCACAAGGAAAGATATAGATTCCTATAATATAGAATACAACAAGTTGAAACTGGTATTGATCCCCATCATTACCCTCCTCTATTTTTTCATCTTATATCAAGTCTTTTTTGGCATCCATATCACATTTAATAACTCTTGAAGATGAAATGATAATATGGGATGATGAGTATGATATAATCCCTAATCATCTCATGAAATGGTTGAAAAATGATATCCAAACATATATGCAGACTTTGAAGATGTTTGAATAACTAGAAGGAACTCAATGGGAGATCTTGGAACTAATAGAATTAGCAAAGAATTGGTTTCAATTCTCAATAGATAGGCTAAATATGTAGGAGGATAAAGAGATAAAAATAAACATGTTATTTTTGAAAAGTTTCAAAAAATCTATTGGTAAGATGCAACTCCTACTTATGTAGGTGTCCCTTCTTCCGATCAACCCAAGAAATCACTTCCCTATGAGCTTACTAGATATTTTATCTTTCCTAAATATACTAATATGCCCTCTCCTACCCCTCGCACTCCATCCCTAATTCATCATCCCCCCATTGCATCTCATTCTTCCACTACACTTCATATCGCATCTCCTTCACATATCCATCAACCTTCCACCTCATCCTTTCTTGACAAGGAGACCATCTTGAGGGAAGTAAGTATAGGGGAGAAAATCTAATTCAATGTTAACCAAGAAGATGTCATGAGTGACTATGAGGAAGAAATCACCATAAGGACCCCCCTTGGTGACTACAAGTGTAACCTAGCCTTCCTGGATGAAGAACAACTTATTGAAGATCTTATCACAACTATTGGTGTAAATTTTAATATGGAAGAGGAAATTATTAAATATTCTTTTGTAGCTATCCATGAGAAATATGGACAAAACCCAAAGGGAGAGGCATTTAAGGAAGACTCCTTGTCCAATCATGAAGTTATAGATGACCATATCAAGAATAAAGATGAAGGTCATTCTACTGATCAAGAATCTATACTATCATAGAGCAATCTGGTGATGCTAGTGCCCAATATTTTATAGACATGGAAAGTGAGGTCAAGGTGGAGGTTGAAGTTTGTCAATAATTTCTACGACACCCCCTGGTATTGAGCCATATTTATAGATATGGGGACATGAAGAAGAGAAGGAAGTTCTCAAACATCAAGCACATTCTATCAATGATGATTGGTAGCTACAAATTAAGCTCTTTCTAGATCTTGAATATCTTTGCCAAGTTGAGTGTCAAGTATATGAGAAGGTGGAGGAAAAGTTTTCTATGAAGGATAATGAAATAGATTGGGTGGACTATTCATAGCTCCTTGCTAAGCTTGAAGAACTTGTAGCTGAAGAGAAGCCCAATATTATTGAGATCACCATGGAGATCAAGAAAGCAAGCCTTTTTAAACCACCATTGGAGGTCATAACTAAGGAACCATATGAAAAGGTTGGGGTTGTCTAGATGCACATAGATGACCTATTTGGAGCTACATTATTCTCACAAAACATCACGCTAAAGAGGTTGACCACTACAACAAAGAAGTAGGCATCAAGACCAAGAGTCAAGGAGCTACTTGCCTCATTCAATCCATCATCTCATGATTCAAGAAAAATTTAAAACTTCCCATTTGATCCTAGAGGAAGTTTTCATCTTAGATTAGTTAGTCTTTAGGTGTGTGTTTCCTTTCTTGTTATGTTCTATTCAATAATTGCTCATGAAGAACATGTTGTTTTTCATCTTGTGTGTTGTTTCTTTTTGTGTTCCCTTTTGTTTTGTTTATTGTTCAAGGTTTTTAATATGTTAAACATTTTATACATGTGACCCCATATCCCAATAGATAGGATTAGGAAACTAGTTTTAGTTCTTTTTGTATATGCAGGTATGCAACCCTTAATAAATCACCAAGAATGTTGAACATTTTCCCCTAAAAGCTAAAATGGGTCAACTCCCTATCGTTAAATTCTTGTATAGAGGTTTTTTATAATGTCATAGGGTATGTTCTAGCTTTTTTTGATGTCATTTCATATGCCATTTTAAGTGGGTCATACCATAACCTAGTCCTTAGGTCTTTTGGTGTTTTAGGAATCATTTTGATCATATATGCAAGTGGGAAATTTTCATGGTGTTGGGTAGCTGCAAGAGTAGGTCCATAAAAGCTTAAGGTTGCACTTGGGATTTTTGTTCAACTTTTGGCCAAGTGATTGGAGCATTCATATTTCCTTGGAAGGAAGTTTCCACACAAAACCTATGACAAAAGTACAAGGCTTATTTCTTTTGAGAGGTTTTATTTCAATTCATTTGACTAAGTATTAGAATTCTTTTACGAGTTTTATTCAGCCTTCTATTCAAGTATCGAGAATTGTTTTAGACATTTCATCTAAAACAATTTCCCCGAAGGGTCATTTCTTCGAAGAGGTCCTTTTCATTTTAATCAAAGGGAACTTTTGGAGCCAAGGTCGAATGCCTTTGTAAAATCCTAAAGGATATCTCTTTTCAAGAAAAGTGTCCTATACATTTTTCCCAAATGGTAAATTTATCTGAAAATGGTCCAGTTAACTTTTTCTGAATGGTACTTTTTTAGTGAAGTGTCTACCACCCTTTTTTTGAAAGATACTTTTCAAAGTTTTGAGAGGTCCTTTTGGTAGTAAATGACCCAAATAGTTTTCTTGAAAGGTATTTTCTTGGGAAAATTCTCCATTCAAAAGTCCTGAAGGATATCTTGCAAGCAAAGTAATCTGATTCATAAGTTTTGAAGGGTACTTTTCTAGAAAAGTGTCCTTCCCAAAAGATCCAAAGCATTTTTTCAAAGGACCATTCCAAAGTTCCAAAGGGATATATCAAAAGGGTCGAAGGTCATTTACAAAGACACAATTCCTTTATGAAAATTGTCTAAGATAATTTTCCTGAAGGAAGTTTTCTTACAAAAATTTTGTCTCAATGAAAAAGACTAAGGCAAAATTCTTTCAAACATTTTGTCTGAAATAATTATTCAAAGTAAAGTGTTATATGAACTTCTTCTGAAGGGTACTTTTATTCAGTGAAGTGATGAACATCAAGGTTTACAAAGGGTAATTTTATTTCAAAAATATCACTTTTCAAAAGTCTAAATGTTTAGTTTCTTGGGTAAGGGTCCTCCACATTTTCTTCGAACGACCTTTCTTTAGTGGTGAGGTGGACCAACTAAAAGTTCTACAGGGCACTTTTTAGAGGGAAAAGGACCAAGACATGTATTTTTTTAGACATTTTGTCTAAAAGAGTTGTTAAAGGCAAAGACAAATCAATCAATTTCCTTAACAGGAAGTGGCTAAGACATAAATCCCAAAAGAATTGTCCAATAGAAGGGTCTAAAAGAAATAGCCTATGGAATGGTGGTCCAGACAGGTGCATGAACATCAATTTCAAGCCCCAAAAAGTAACCATTTAGATTCAAATGTCCTAAATATTAATGTGGTGCTTCCAAGTGGCAAGATAGAAAGAGATTAAGTCTAGTTATAAGGTCATGTGGGTAAGAATAGTGTCAGTGAGGTCATAAAGATAGACTATGCATGATCAATCTTACATTAAAGATCAATGATGTACAAGTAGGTCAAAGAGTTAGTGAATATCAAGAGAAAATAGATGATGGATAAGTGACATAAGCAGGCGATTCTAGACAAAGGATTGATTTCTCTTAGGAATCCATGCACAAGATAATCCAGTGGTGCAAATCAAGGATCCAGGTTAATTTTTAATGACCAATTAGAACAAAGGAGAGCCCAAGTGACTTAGATAGAGATAAAAAGGTTATTTTTTGAGCAAGGCAAGTAAGATTGATAGATCCAAGCTTGAGCATGATTCATTTGGAATTGGATTCTATAAAGTATGAAAGTAAAGGGTTTACTACAAGAAATTGACCTTTTTCCCCACTCAGGCATGCCTCAACAAACTAGTCATGAGCAGTTTCACATAAATACAAGATTAAAGAGACTTGCTTATACTATTTTAGACACCATGAATCATCACAAATAATATATTGTAATAATGTAATAGACTAAGTTAACTTGGATCAATCAAATGGTCTAAATGAGAATATTTGTAGAGGTAGTTACAACTATGATTCAAATATTTGAACTAATTGATTTTACTTTTGAGCACCAAGGCCCATTTTATCTTGTGGCTTCTTCTCTAGAAGTATATCTCTTGAGATATTGTAAAGAAGTTCCACTCCATGTATGGTGAAGCCCTGCTAGAATGACATCACATTGTGCCTTTGAACATTAATACATTTCTATTTTTTAGTTGGCATTTATTTGAGTGTGCAAGTGATGTATGGTGGTGAAAAGTGATTACTCTCTATCATTTTCTCCTCTTATCCTTTCATGTTTATGTAATATTTATATTCTAATAGGTCATATTAAGTGTTTTAAAGTGTATGGCCCCATCTTTCAAGTGTATAAGGAGCCTTAGTGTTTGCAGTCAGCCTACGGTTCACTTACCTTTGATATAACTCATACATCTCACCTCCATATTGAAATACGCATGTTAGGATACATAGGAAATATAATTTATTTTGTGTGTCTTATTTCTTAGTGTAATAAATTAAGATGATCATATGGAATACATCTTCGTGTATCACCCCCTTAGTTTAGGTTCATTTCATGAAAATTCTAACTCTTTTCCCATAATCAATCATTAAAATATGTGAAGGTACTTCAAGATACATTCAGGGAACTAATCCTTGAAATATAGAGACTCAATTCCACTATAGATACACCCACATACTTGAAAGTGTTTCCATGTTGCCCAAATCTTGAAGATGGTTCAACACCCTCTTTTAAGGGTGTGAGATTTGGTGATAACAATGCCCAAAGTTGTAGCTGATAAGTTGAGCATGCAATATGAACCTCATAGAAAATTGGTGCTCTAGATAGATGGTAAAATTGATAAAACTATAGGGATCATAAAAATCTTGAAGGTTTTCTTGCATGATTGACCTAGCTTTCCTATCCTTCAAGATATAGTTATTGTTGACCTCCCACCTCACTTTGCAATTTGCCTATTAAGGGACTTCACAGCCAATATAGGTGTCTATCTCTCATCTGACTAGTCTTTATTGGATTTTATAACAAGGTATAGGGCCAAGGTGATAATTAAGACAAAACCTCTTGTAAGGTTTCATATTTAACCTTACATTGACACAAGTTTTAATTTGAATTATGTTGTTCATGAAGAAAAGGATCTAGTTCTAGATGATGGAACTTCCTTCAAGTTTGAGGGAATTTATTATCTATTTTTGGATGAATATGGTGTAGATGCATATGGGCATAATCATTATGCATACTTTGATCAAACTAATCTTGGGACTTACATCATTCATGAGGAACCATTTAAAGGAGCTGAGGTAAGTGTCAAACATTATCATGTTGTTGAGTGCAACTATATGATTCATGAGTATGATGATCATAGGTTGGTGATACTAATTGAGAACCATAGTGGGAAGAATGATATTTTCATTCCTTATATTGATGAAGATCTCTGGATAATGACACTCATTAAGAAGAGGAGGATGATTTATAGATAATATTTGAGACCATATGTCAAGAATTTGATAAGATTGGTAATATTCCTTCTTATCTCAAGAAATGTATATCTAATGTGTTTGTTGATGAAACTAATTATTAGGCTCTGAGGTGTTATATAAATTATGAAATTAAAGGGCATGTTTTTAAGTAAGATGGACATCAATTTTCTATTCAAAAGCCTATGATTTTAGAGGGATGTAGTGAGGTTACGACAGGATTTGTTGTGCCTAAAGAATAGTTAGGATATCTATATAGAATTGACCAATATTTAGAGGGGTTGGATAATAAATAATAAGAACTTGATAATCCCAAGAATCAAGTATATTTTATGCAAGAAGATAGAAAGGTTGAGGTAGTTGTCATCCTTCCTATTCTATAGTATGAGGATTATATATCAGATATGGAAATGATCAAGAAGATTGAATATCCAACCAAGGATCTTAGAGAGAAACAAATATAATTCATGAAGGCCTAGAAAGTTCACTTGTAGAGATAAGAAGATTCAACTGTGACAGGATTCTTGATCACCCACATATGCAAGTGATTGGTGATGATTGTGTTCCTCATACTAGGTTACCTTCATGGAGTGATAAAGATTTTAGGGGAACCATTTTTGACCCTAATTGAGGTATGATCAGATGTTTCACATCTATAGTTAAATATTGTAAATATTATATAAGGTGTGTGTTTCTTTTATTGTGTGTGTTGTGTTCCAATATGTACTTTTGAAGCACACATGTTTTACTTAGTTCCTTGCTTATGTTTTGTTCTTATTATTTTTTTATGTTATGTATTCTATTCAAGACACTTTGTATGTCTTGCCTATATAATTATGACTCTATAACCCAATAGATAGGATTAGGTAACTGATAATGTTAGATTAAGCATGCCACCCTTGGGAAATCTCCAAGAATGTTGACCACTTTTACTACAAGACAAAATGGGTCAATACCCTATTTTTTCAATATGTATAGGGGATTTTTATAATGTCATTGGGTATTTTTTAGCTCATTTTATGTGATTTCATGTTCCATTATAGTTTTAGTCATGGTTCGGTTCAAGCCTTATGCCATTGGGTGTCTTAAGGGTCTTTTAGGGTCATATATACAAGTGGCAGGACTTCATGATGATCAATGTAGTTAGAACATGAAACAAGTTCTCTTATGCCTTAAGGAATTCATTTAAGCCTTCAAAGATCAAGTATTATCTCAAGAATAAGCTTTTTGAAGCTAGACCATCATCAGGACATCACATAGAAACTAGAATGGAGTAGATTGCTTGTGTAATTTTTATATATGCTCAAAAAACCT
>JARHVA010001208.1:155000-165000 GCA_037957365.1 Torreya grandis
TCAATCTAATAACATTCTTTTAGACTAGTGTGTCAATTATACACTTGGTCTTCCCTAATTCTTTATGAACTAAAAACATATGTGAGTCTACTTGAGTTACTTGGCCAATATGCATCTATAGTTGTGTAGTGAACCTAAGAGGGGTAGCTAGTATAGAAAACATTAAGGTGGACTAGGTTTTTAAAATGTACCTTTTTTTATTAGATTAGGGGATATGGTACTGGTTGCACTAAACAATGATTATGTCTCTAGGGTGTTTATAGGTTTTAAAAATAACTAGTGATATAAGTGTATGCATCCTTAGTAGTCATAGTAGTAGTGGTAGGGCCCATAGTAATAATCTAGTTTTGATAAGAAAAATTGGCAATGCATCTTCCTGAGGCTAGTTTATTGAATTAAAGAATGAAATGAATGAAAATAATATACTATACCAATTATATATACAATCATTAAGAGAGTTTCTTTATAATTATAAATTGGATGACTTTCATCATAGGGATAGATAATTGGGGAAATAATTTATGTAGTTGTCATTGTAGTGGCTTGACGTGGAGATCTTGGAGGTGTATTTAGGCATAGCCCCTATATTGTAATGTGGAGTTTTGATTTTGCCTCTCCTTTTACATCTCCTTAGCTATGTGATAACAATTTAGTAGCCATTGAGTTACTATATCCTTGGTTGAAGTTTTGAGATTCTTCTAATAAATTTGTTCCTTCTGATTAGGTGATTTCCTCAGTCACCCATTCATATCCTTTGTATGTTTGTGTGGTCTCATCAAATGATTTTTTTCTTCTATTTTAGTCTTAAACACCCATCCTTATTTATATCCCCATATTTTATCCTCTTCCTCATTATCATAAATCTAAACAAGTTCTGATCCTAATTTATGCTTTCTTCTTTCATTTCATTCCTTGCGAATGATTTATTATTTTTCCTCCACGTACACCTTTCTAGGTGAAATAGGAGGGATCTTGGGATTACTTATATATGTCATTTTTAGTCTAGGATCAATATAGGTTACCACTATATAAGGTTTAATATAATATGAAGGGGTTGTGGTGGTAGAAGATGGTGAGGGAGTGGGAGGAGTGGTGACCATTGAATGAATGATGGGTGGTGGAGATGCCAATCCAGTGGATTGAGGCATTACCAATGGTGGTGTTGTTAAAATGGGTGGTGACCCATGGGGAGAAATGATAGAAACATGTGATAATAAATTGGGTAGAGTGGTGGTGTTAAAATTGGATGTAACTTAGGGGAGAAATAATAAAAACATGTGATAAGAAAGTAGATAGACTTACCTATTGTACTATGGTCAATGACAATATAAGAAGCTTAGAGAAAATTATAGTTGATGTGTTGTGACTTTTATGTCTCGACTCTTTGGATAAGCATTGAGGGGAAGTAGAGGCAATTGTATGTCTCATGGAACTTAGAAATGTTTCATCTTTTTCTTAAACATTTACTTTCCTATATGGGATTGTTTGTTATTTCATTTTATTTTATACCTCAGGAGGGGGACATGAATAGGTATAAAAACCCATTCTTCATTTACAATCATCTTGAAATACTCTTTAGTGATACTAGGATCTTATTGGATCCTATGTGCCATAATCATAGACATGAAGGTTGGATAAAGAACAAGGATGACTAAAATCACAAAGTATAGTTGATGAACACATGAGAGAATTGATCTATTTTGTCATTTGTATTATCTTTTGGATGTATTAAACCCTTGATAAAATAGTAGTGGATCTCAAAATGTGAAGAGTACTTTATTTTTGGCGTAGTAAAAGGTTGGAAGATGAAGAGAATGATTTGTAAAAGCTTATAAATAGTGCCTAATTGTAATTGTGAATGGTTTTTTTACTATATATATTTCACTTATTATCTACATGTAGTGAGTGTGATGAATTTTTTTATGTATTATTCATGTAGTGTATGTTGACTATTGTGTATACATTAACTTTGCATGTTTTCATATAATGAGCTAAACTTAGTCTTTAATGGCATCATTAAGTCTAAATTATTGACACCTATTATTTTTTGTTATTAATAATACAATATATCCCTATAATTAGCATGTTATAAAGTTTTTTTGGAACCTCTACTAATAATGGTATAGGGAGCATAAAGATTTTTGAGATATGTTGAGATGGTTTCTAGGATAGAGATATTTAGAAAGATGGTTAGATGGGAGAATCTAGAACTTTGTAGAGGAATAATTAAGAAGATTTGAAATGGCTATGAAGGAGATAATTCAGGAGCATATATACTGAGATATTCATGAAATATTCTGGTGCATAGTTTCTGGAGTGTTAGTTGTATGGTTATCAAGACTATAGTATTACTATTTCTAGTTGAGAAGGACATTTTGTATAGTCTAGATAGAATAAAATTTAGATATAATGAAAAGTCTAGATACTAATTAGAACTATGTTATGGAATATTGGATGTAAACTACAATTGATAACTATATCACAAAATTTGTTGTGTAAGGTTATTTGGCCCTTGAATTTGTGCAAGACCTATTTTTTTAGAGGAATCTATGGTAAGTTTCTTTAGTGACTACCTACATTAATCAAAGTATTGGTTATGTTAAAGGCCATGGTGCCTATTCCTACCAACATGGAATAGTCGCTTTAGGTTCCATGGGGGTGTGTGTGGGATATAAATAAATGATGTAGAGCTGAGTATAGAAATTTGAACCTAAATCTAGAATATGGAGGATGAGAAGAATCAAAGTGAGAAGTTAATTCTAGGATTAAAAAGGGAACTATGATAAAAAATAAGATGTAACAAAGTGAGTAATCCAAAATTAACTATGAATAGAAGTAGGATTACTATATAAGATGATGGGGTTAGAAAGGTCTGAAGAGAGGCTGTGAAAGATGTTAGAAGTAAAGAATGTGCAAAGTATGTATAAAGGCCCAATAAAGAGGAAGAAATAAATATAAATAGTGTAGGTATGGAGATCATGGATTAAGAAGATGAAGGTAGGTTAATAGTAGAATAACTAGAAGATATAAATAGATTTTAGCTAATGGAAGGGATATTGTTTAGACCTAGAAAGGAATATTCCTAGGAATAAGTTAGGTTTGAATGAAAAACTATCATAGGTTCAAGTTCAAATTTAGAATAATTTGAAAATAAATATCATTCACTTCAATAATATGAATCCCCCAAACCAAATATATCATTTGGGAGAAGAATAAGTGCAAGAGAATAGGTGGATACAAATTTCTTTGATTTCTCTATAGATAAGTTTGGTAATCTAAGTGTGAAGAAAAAGTAGGTAATATATAATAAAATGACAAAATATTGAGGATTCTTTTTTATGACACCTAGAAATAATAGTGCATAGAAACATATAGTCATAGTCACCGATGTACATACACCTATAGTCACATTAGCCAATATGCAAAAACTAGTGTTAGTAGTTTCAAGTATGATAACTATGTCATTTAACACATCATGTTTATTTATTAAATGAAATATGACGGGTCTAAAAATCCTTAAAAATACTTGGTAACTTACAAAATTAGAAAAAATGTTAAGGGGGTAAAATATGATGGTAAGGAATGTGAAATTGTAGAGTTTTTTTTAGGTCGAGCCTTGCAATTCAATTATAAAGTAAATGTTAATACTTATGATCTTGTACAAGTTAAATATTTATTAGTAGTATAGTTTTAGGTGAATAAATAAAAGTCTACAAAATTGGTTAGAGATTATGATTGCAAATTTTTTGATGTTTTGAATAAGATCAATTTCATCTTAAAATATAAATATAAGGTTGTTTGGTTTGTAGAAGGATTATGACCAATAATTAGCTTTTATATTGTAAAGTCTAAGCTATTAAGGTTGATTCTCGGTCTTATTCTCTATGAGTGGATCAAATTGAGGATTATGGCAACCTTCTAATAGCAGGTTCTAAATTAGAAGTAAAATTGGATGCTATTATGAATAAAATGGATGTCAAATCATAGAATATGTTTTGAAAATTTTGAAAATTAAAAAATCATGATGAGAGGAGATGTACAACTCTATAATATCTAAAATAATATATTAAAAAGTATGTCTTCATAGTTTGTATGCATATGTTACAAATAATAAGGCAAGGTATTGTAGGCCCAAATGTGGACATGGTAAGTGTGACACAAGGTAGTCCCATATGGTACCTTCATCATCATAATACTAACCCAAGGGTTTGTTTGGATGGATGCCATCTTCCTATAATACCAATATTAGTCTTTTTATGACAATTTCTGTCCATATCAAAACCAATCTAATTGGGTTCCAAGTTTGATTTAGTACTAATATGGAGAGTATGATGCATGATAAAACCAATGAGGATATGATGGGTAAAAATTACAAAGATGTTAATACCAGAAAAATAGAGGTAGATATAAAGGAGGATACATGGGAGGATATTGGGGAGGGTATCAAGGAGGCTATACCAATGATAATCAATAATCCCAACCACCTATGAATTGTTATTTATGTCAAGAATATGATAAATATGAAAATAATTACCCTACCAATCTATAGAGATATACCTATTATGTGTACTATAGAATTGACTGCCAGCATAAAAAAAATTGTCCATTGATAGAGAAGAAAAAGAGAAGCTAGTGAATAATGTAAGCTTGATCAATGTGAAACCTAAGTATAACACATTTATTTATGTAGTTAAAAAATAATAATATGTAGAAAAAGGATTGATACCCTTGAAAATGATGGTAGATCAGGGAATTAGAAAAGTTAAGCCTCATTAATATCATGATCTTATAACAGAGAAGAATTTGATCGATCAAACAAATCAATTTCTATAAAATATAAAATATAAGAATGATTAAGAAGGACATATAATATACATTGATGTTCATATGTATGAACAAATTATGATCATAATGAATTAGGAAGGAGCTATAACTATTTTGATAGATTTAATGAAGATGCTCAATACACTATGTAATGAGGATATTTCACCTAATATTACTAACCTCTTGCATAATTTTTTGAGTGTGTGCAGTGAGGGTAAAAATATATAGATAAGGTTATCTAGTATGTGAAAACCAAGAAGCCTTTCCATGTTGATTCTTACATGGATATTGAGCTTGCAAGTTATGAAATTGCTAATGTAATATTTAATTTCGAGAGTACTATGAATATAATCTAGAGATCAACATGGGAAGCTATTCAAAGGCCACACTTAAGATATAATCACCCTCATCCTCATATATTATAGGTAAGTATAATCAATTAGTCACATTGATAATGTGGATATTAGAGTGGCCAAATTAAGTCTATGCAATGATTTTGAATTCATTAATATGAAGACTGTTGAGAATTATTACCCTACCTTAATTGGTAATAAATGGGATTATAATGGTCAAATGACTATTAAAATAGTGATTAACAAAATAAAGGTTCATGAAGGAGACAATATAGTTGTCATCCTTTTGAATAAAGTGAAACATAAGCCTTACATAATTCCTAAGGAACTAGATTCACCATATGATTATGGTGATAATAGTTGGTTTAAATTCAGCATAGATATAGATAGGAATGCATTGTGAGATATTGAGTACCAATTTTTGAACCCACAGATGGAAAAATCATAGACAATAAATCATCCATCTTACAAACCAATGATAAAAAAATTGTCATCATGATAGTTTCAACATGAAGGTTGTACCTCTCCATTTGTGCAATCTCTTACTAAGTTAGAAGTGTATGTCCTATATAATATAGGTATAATAATTATAGATTATAGGGAAGATATTCTAGAGAGTAATTTACCTTAATAAATAACATCTTCCAAAAGTGGTGATTCAAACACTCACATGTTGATTTAGGCAGGGGGTTCGTGAGATATGACCTCTTCATATGGTGTTCTCCATTGAATGTCAGTTACTTAATACTTTGAGATAAAATATTTTAATACATTAATATTGAGGTCATAACACCATGTGCCAAAGGTAGAACAAAGGGTCAATATATTGAGCTATGCACTGAAAATTACCGATGAAAATTTATGGGTAGTGCATAGAGATTTGGAGATACATTAGGAGGAAGCATGTGAAATTTTGCATGCATAGTTTTAGTTACTTCCTAAAGTGAAATCCAAATGGTCTTCCTTTCAATATGTTTAATGTTTCTAGATTTACATTCATTAGTGTGTATATATATGGTCTACTCAAAGAGTGGATTCAAAGTATTAAGTACACATTTTTAGCCACACACTAGCACCACTAAAAATGACCTGGTACATACATCAATAACATAGGAGAGAGACCAAAAATTGGGCACAAGTGAAACAAGATTTCATTCAAAATTTTGTGTTTGATAATGATAACCCTTTGGTGCATAATGCATTATAAAAATTTCAAATATTTCTATGTCATGGATAAGTAGAATATTTGGGAGCTACAATATAGTCATCATCACAATAGGAAGTAACTCATGATTTGAATCTAGTGATCATAATTACAAGTAAATTCAACATAAACAAGATCTTATTAATCCTTTTAATATAATAATAAATAAGTTGATGGAATCCAATCATAGTGATAGACATTTGGATTTGGAAGGATTCTTTGAACCTGAGAGATAAGTTGAACCAACACTACCTCAAATCATATAACAAGTTGAAGATGTACTACACAATATAAAAATTCCATAATGGGAAGGAGTATGTACTCTATGTTAGGATATACCTAGTACATTAAATAAAGTGTATGAATAACCCCTGAAAAAGATTGAAGAAAGCATAGGAATGGAGTTAGTTCCTAAGATTATGATTGTGAGAGATTATTGGGGAAAGGAACATATATCATATGCATTGCAAATTATATGAGACTATTAAAATGTTTTACTGATCAAATTATCTAAAATAAAAGGTGTTTATTCATTATAGGGGTAGATGCACATAGAGTTGAAAGAGTACACTCAACCTGTTAAAAATCACCCATAAATGATAAACCCCAATATGAAAATAAAAGTAAAGGCATAACTAGATCAAATGAAAGAAACCATAATCATTTATCTATTTGAAAAATTATACTAGGTGAGTCTTATAGTGATAAAACCAAAGAGTTCTATGGAAACACGTTTTTATGGAGACTATTATGGACTCAACAATGCCTACATCAATGATCCTTTTCTAATATTATTCATAGATGAAGACTTTGAGTCAGTCATAGATCATAAAGTATACTCATTCACAAATGGATTCAACATATACTATCATATTCTGATCATAAAAGAGGATGAAGCTAAGATTACTTTTGAAAATAAATGGGGATCAATTGCAAATAAGGTAATGTCATTTTTCTTGAATAATGTACCAAAATTTTTCTCTAGAGATATAGTTACTATATTTTAAGACTTCATTTATGATTTATTGGAAGTATATTTGGATGATTGGGATATATTTTCTATATTTAAAGAGCATCAATAGAAAGTAAAACTAATGTTAGAATGGTTTTGATCTCTACACATTAATCTAAAATTAAATAAGTGTATATTTTCACACCTTTTGGTGTTATTCTATTCTATGTTATATGTAGTGATGGCATTGTGGTAGACCAAGTTAATATTATTATTCTAATGGGGATGCCACCTCAACCAACTCTACAAAAGTGTGTGCCTTCTTCGGTCATATGGGATACTATATAAAATTTATCAAAGGATACACAACCATAGCTATGTCAATGGAAACATTATTTTATAAATATACAATGTTTGGTTGGACCTTTAAATGCAAACAAACATTTATTGTTATTAAACAAAGGTTGGTAAATGTACCTATTTTAATTTTTCCTTATTATAAGGAGCCATTCCACATATATGTGGATTCTTCTTGTATTGTAGTAGGGGTTGTCTTAACATAACTAGGGGATGGTGGGTTGGATTGGCCCATACATTTTGATAGTAAAAAGCTATTGATAGTAGAGAATAACTATAACACTAAAAAAAGAGAGACTTTAGCTATGATATTTACATTGTAAAATTTTTTACACTATCTATTAGCCATATTATTTTTTCTTTTTACTAACAACTAGTCATTGTTATATGTGGTTAATAATCCAATGTTGGGAGGATGGATCTCTAGGTTTCTCATGTTGTTTCAAGAGTTTCAATTCAAAATCAATGTAAATCCAGGTCATGAAAATGTTAGACCAGATCATCTACGTAGACTACAAAATGGTGAAGAACCATAATAAATAGAGGATGAGTCCCTAGATGCACACTTATTTAGGGTTACTTAAATCCTAGATAATACATAGTACACTACAAATTTTTTGAAGAAAAGAACTTTCCCTATTCATTATATGGAAATGGATAAAAATTAAATGGTCACTCAAGCTATCCCATATAGTCTCATCAACATATTTATATACAAGATTGGGAAATATAATATGATACATAAAGTAGCATTATAACATGAATGACCATAACTTCCCCAAAAAAATATCAGGGAATTGTATAGGGTCACTTTGTAGGTGAATCCACTACAATAAAAAATTTATAGAGTGGTCTTTGGTGATCAAATTTGTATCAAGATATGCATAGGGTACCCAATTATTATTGTGTGTGCCAATGAATAAGAAAGATAAATTAGTGTGATGGGATGCCTTTGGTACCAATTTTAATAAAATAACCATTTGAATAGCGGGGAATTTATTTTTCTAGATCTATAAGTTCCCCAAGAAAATAAATTCATATGGGATACATTATTATGATGGTGGATTGCTTCACCAAATGGATGGAAGCTACTAAAACCCCAAGTTATGATGCAAAGGATGTTGCCAAATTTTATATGAAAACATTATTACAAGATTCAAATTCCTAATCAAGATGGTCTATGACAATATAATACATTTCCTTAATAACACTACCAAGAATCTCACAAAGGAGTTTATGATCTTGCACCACAAAATTACAGATTATCAGCCTCAAAGAAATTGACAAGTTAATGTGTCCAACAAAATATTGTGAAAAATGTTAATGAATATATGTAATGTTTAAAGGGATGATTGGGAGGATCACATTGTTACAATTGTTTTTTAGGATTCAATCCATTATGCATGAACATTACAAATATATAAGAATGATTGTATAACCATTTACTCTACAAATAGGTTACTTGTTCTAACAACTAACCACTAAAAACTAATACACTCCTAAAATCACTCCTCACAATATCAATACGTGATTTATTTTAACAAATCACTTATAGTAATAATAATCACATATTTATGTTCACATTAGTATAAGATCAAACTAGATTTTCTCAACATTCCCTCTTATAGTTGCAACTTACAAACATCGGTTTCAATCGATAATGCATTCAATATAAACATGAGATTAATTATAGTGAAAACCCCATTTTATTGAAATCTATCTTTCAAGGCTTATTTGATGACTTATGACAAAGAGCTGACAAGATATGTACAATACTCAAAAATACAAAAAATTAAATACAATGACACAAAATAAAAAACAAATTATCAACAAATAAAACCTTAAAATAACCAGCCACTTATTTTTAACAAAAATAAAATAATACTCCTAAAAACCTAATATATAAAATAAAAACTATGGACCCACAAAATGACTCATTTGATAAAAAAAATCAATATCAATTTATTGACGACATAAAATATTAACTATTAAATATTAATAAAAACAACTAAAATGACAAATTTAGATAGACCCACAATTAAATAAAAAATGACTCTCTTAAGTATATAAACAAATATAAAACTCAAATAACAAACTTAACTTTAAAAAAATAAAATAAACAAAGATAATTAACTAATTAAAAAACTCTCAAACATACCACAATATTAAATTAAAACATATAAATCAATAATAAAAACAAAAAATTAAAAACATAAAATATGAATCACATTCTAACAAACTGTAACCTAAACCTTAAAGCATTATAAAATACTTTTATTTAAAAAATCAAACTGAAAAAAACTAAATCAT
>JARHVA010001208.1:172500-180000 GCA_037957365.1 Torreya grandis
AACTCAAAAAATAATGAAACATAGTCAAGGTCCAAGGGAAAAGATTGCTTGATGTGAGTTAGCTATGTGAATAGGCCATAGATCAGTCAAATTTGGAGTTGAGATGGTAGTGGAGAATGCCATTCAATGAAATCATAAAATTATTACAAACAAAATCTGATCCAAGCTCATAGGTACAATAATGGAGGACCAAGACTATCAAAAAGAAAGTCATGATTCTTAGGATCAGAGACTTGACTGAATTGAAATCTAAGAAACATTCAATGTTTACCAGATACCACCTAAAAATGGTCTTCTTGTCAGAAATACTAATATCTATAGTTTGATGCAGGAGCAATGGTTGTATCTATCATTAATCATAGACTCGATTGCTATGAAGAGGATGCCAGAGGAGATCTTGGGATTATTTTCAAAATTGATGTGTAATATTATTCAAACCTATATTTATATAAAGCTCTGGTTGTAAAAATGTTTGCCTATAGAAATTTTTGATTATATATTTGATTTTATAAATATCTGAAAAATAAAAAACTTACATAAAAAATACTATGAACAAATATATAGAGATATATGATATCCTTTTTTAAGGATATATATCATTTTAGAAAAATGAATTAACATAAGAATAAAAATTAAGATGGTAAAACTACAAAAAGAATGGTCAATTGTGAAAAGAGAATGAGATGGATGGCGATTGTCAAGCACTTGCACATGGTCTATATGACAAGGGTTTGATAAAATATAAGAACATGTAATGATATAACAACCATTGTTGCACGTGGTATACATTACAAATTTGGTTAATACACTCTATGGGATGCAAAGATAATGGAGGTGAACACAGAGAGGTCTCATCAAGGTGCCTTCTCACCACTGTTAGGATTCAATCTATTATGCATGAAAGAGTTGAAGGCTCAAATTTGCACAACACATAATTTGGTCAATGTCAATAGCATATCATTATTCATCTCAACATTAAAAATATATAAGAATGGTCATATAACTATTCACTCTACAAATAGGTTATTTGTTCTAAAAACTAACCACTAACAACTAATACACTCTTAAAATCACTCCTAAAAATATCAATATGTAATTTATTTTAACAAATCACTTATAATACTGACATATTTATGTTCACACTAATATAAGTTCAAACTAGATTTTTACAATATTATTTTGGCATATAGAAAAAATTATAAGTGTCCCACAAGTATCACTCCCTTCCAACTTGTCTATGGTATTGAGATAGTAATGCCTATAGAGTACATTATTTTGATCTTGCACATTGTAATGGTTAAGACACTAGGCAACCAATATTATCTATAGTAAATCTTAAAGGACTCAGTTAGAATTGATGAAATTCAATAAAGGGAACAATGGACATAATAAATCCACAAGTTAAGCCAAAAGGCATGGTTTGATCATAACTTGTGATCTAAGAAATTTCATCCATAAAAAGTGGTACTATTGTATGATAACATGTTTAAAGCATTTCTGGGAAAAATATAGATTAGTTGAAAGAGACCTTATATTTTTCATAAAGTCATATAATATGGCACCATTATGTTAGAATATCTATAGGTAATTATATATCTAGGATGTATTAATGGCTATAGGCTTAAGCCTTACCATCGTTAGTCTCTATCATTCTTGCTATTGAAAAGAGAGGGTGATGAGTAGCATCATGTAGGTTAGGGATATTGTTTAATGTTATTTTATTTATTTTTTAGGGTTAGAGTGTTTGTATAGTGTAATATTTACATCAAAACACATTACAATGTAGTTGGAAGAGTGAACAACACAAACTATGACTAAGTCTCAGATATAGCCTAAATATAGTTAACAACAACTACACCATTGTCACCATTTAAGTCTGGGAAGAATGGTGCTGAAAATATAAGTACAATGAAAGGATAGATAATGGTTATCAAGAATTTATTTACAAGACACTTGAGTAGATTACAAGTTTTTGATATTAGATTATATGGAAAAATGATAGGTGGGGTCATAAAAGATTTAGGATAACTTAAATGACATCATATCACATCATATAACTATTGACAAAGGAATTAAAGGTTCTAGATACAAAAAGGTCACTTTTATCTCAAACAAAATCTAAGTTAAATTACTTGTTGGGGGAAAAATCATGCACAACTAGTCATCACATTTAAAATAATTTAATAAAGGGCATGGACAACACACAAACATCATATACATCTATCATCAAGAAAATTTTGTGATCTTCTTTCAAAACATCTCCTTACACATAGATTTCACACTAGATCTAGAATAAACAAAGCAAGTATTCAACCAAGGCCACCACAAAAACCATGGAAAGAGCTCAATTATCGATTCCACTCTTAGATGCACAAGAAAAGGAAATGGGGATTGACATATGGTTGTGGAAACCCAAATATAATGATACCAACCCCTTCAACTTCATTGATCAATCAAAATCTACTATATTTACTCTTGGGCTACAAGAAGTTACACAAGTAGGAGCCCTAGTTCTCCCACATCCACTATGAGGCTCAGATGTAGAAATACTAATCAAGCTACCTACATTTGGATAATTTGATGAGGTAATGCTTCCTCTTATTTATTTATCTCAGGATGTCATTATCTAGATCAATGCTCAAACTATGGAATGAGAAACATGCCTCCCATTTTAAATTGAATCCCTTATCCCCTACAATTCCACTACACCAATTCAATTGGATACCATGGATAAGTGTACAACAAGGGAAGGTAAAGGAATACTAATTAATTAAATAGATGATACTTTGGTGCATAATTTTTTTTAATGCATTATAAATAGATTTTGAAAAACTATAAAATAAGCTAATCAAGTAACAAAAGGGGTTACACATATTACGTATCACATGATATGCCTATGTGAATAATTCAAATTATTTAAGTTTTTAGCCTTGTAGTTAACTACCAACATTGAGAAAATAATCGCAAGCACCTCTCAGGCAATCTAATATTAATTTTTGGTCTTACTTCTTTATTTCACATAGTGCATATCATCTAAAGGATGAGTCAACCCAACTATAGATTTTTGGCTTGCTACCACATTCACAAATATTACATGGACCAAAATTGGGAAATACTATGAGAAACTAGAGTGGTTTGATGCATGATGGATTGAGGCTCTAGCATTGATTAGGTCACAACATAGAATACCCCCAAGATGTCAAGTAGTATCTAGGAAAACATGCATCAGTCACAAAATTACAAAATGGCATCCATATCAATGTGCATAAGTTATTGACATTAAGTGTCACCATAATGCCATTTTTATCATGATGTTTCATGTGTAAATAGATGTTTAAAGGATAAAATATCTAGCTATGAATAAGGTGAAACATATCTCTCTTGCATTTAGACAAAGGAAAATTAAAGGCATCACCATGGAAAGCCTCACTACTACTACCAAAGAATAGAACTTAACAAGAAAATTCTTAAATGTAAAATTGAAATGCCTCCAAAATTACAATTGAGTGTGACTTACCAAAATGGGAGTCAATGAGTACATAGTCCCAAAGCATATGATTTAATACATCAACAATAATCATTATGAACATGAAAAATAAAAGGACTTATTCTTTTAGAAAGTAGTGTGCACCTACCATGTGTGTAATTAACTAAGATAGGACTTTTGGGTTGACATCAATCAATCTCCCCCTCTATTATTGTTGACATTTTAGGTCAGGAAGTAGCTCGATGAAAATTGGTGGTTAAAATGTTACATAGAGATCTAGCTATGACATATTATTTTATGCACCAATAAGAGTAGTTTACAAAAGAGATTCCACCTCTACCTTTGATGTACAAACTAAGGACACATCCTTAAGCAAGGCCATTCCAAATAATAAAATAAAAAATATATCTTTTATAGAACAAGTAGAAGAGAGGGGAGTGTAGTCACAACCCCAAGGTCAGGTTGTGAAGAAGTGAAAAATGAGATTCACTAACCCTCTTACATCTAGAAACAAGGTAGTTGTGTACACTTTTTTTTTGGTGGAGTCCTCTACTTCCAAATATTCATAATCATTGACAATACTAGACTCACCAATAGATAGAAGCTATGAAAGAAATAAAGGACCTAGTGGAGTAAAATAAGGCTAACAGGAAATAGATAAAAGAACAGAAAAAGTGGAGTAAAAAATAAAAAAATAAAAATGTAGTGGTGGAGGAATAATAATGCAAGCAATAGTCAATGTGCAATAAGATCAATGCCAACATAAAACTATGTAGGAAACATGTTAGAAGCAAGTCAAATAAATATAGGCTATAAATAAGCAATTTGAAAAAGAAAAATATTCATGGAAGAAATATAATAATGTATATGCTAGCAAGAAAAGAGCCAAATAAGTGGAGGCAAAGAAAAATTATCAAGAATCGATAGTGAAAAAATAACAAGAAATGTAGGCTTCACAAAAAAGTAGGAGGAACGAAAAACAATACAAAGAATAAAGAGGAGAAAATGGAAAAATAAGAGTAATGCATTAAAGATTAACAAGCCAAGTGAATATTTAAAGATCAATTAGCCAAGGACAAGGCCAAAGCTAAACATGAGACCAAAACTAAGGTTGAGGTGGAAGCTAAAGATGAAGCTGAAGCTAAGACTAAGTCTGAGGTGCAAGCCAAAACCCAAGCTTAGGTAGACACTAAGGCTAAGGTTGAATATAAGGCTCAATATTGAAAATAAAAAGAGGCTAAATATAAATAAAAATTAGAGCATTCAAAGTAATATAAATTAGTGAGATAAGCAAGTGTGTAGGAGGAAGATTTATAGTTGAAACCTCAAATCACTATCTAGTGGATATGGGATTTCCCACATCATCCACATAGAACACCACTTTATCTCTTCTTTTAGATAAATTCACACCATCTCCTATAATGCTTCGAACCACATCTATGGCACTTACTACCACTATGATTGAAACATATTTGGATGTTGTCCACTTTTCATTGACCAAGTAGATTAAAGAGCGTCTAAATTTCAAGTGTCCATTTCATAAAAGGCTCTATCTTTAGAATAAGAAATTTTATAACTACAAAGAAACAATAAAAAATTGAGGTGATATATTAAAAATGTGTATCTTGTAATCAATTACAACTACCTAACACTAGTTACACAATTCTTAGGTGACCAAGTTATGTTAGATGAAAAACAACTCATAGATTTATTGAATAAAATTAAAAAGGATTGGATGAAAAATCACTTAGATCACATGATGGGCAGAATAAAAACTCAAAGACAGAGGTAATCTATAAACTAATCAAGGAAAATGAGTAGGTTTTGGACACTTCTATGTAATAATAATAAAAAAATAACACAAGGGATGTTGAATTATAAGCATCACATTAACAACTCATTAGTTGATGAATAATTAAAGTTTGAAAAAATAGATAAACCTAAAGATGTAATAGATGATCAAATAGATACTTTTGATGTGTTGATAAATTACCTCAATCAATTTTTGGATTCGATGGATCCTACCATTAAAAAACTTCAGGCTTGTCATAAGGAGACTCTACACACGACATATATTGGCTTACAAGCTTGAAGTCACAAATATCAATTGCATAAGTTAGTTTTGGATATATAGCTTAAGAAATCTAATTCTAAAGTATTTGTTGTTATCACCAAAGATGATGTGCATAGCTTGATGGTAATCTATATCATGTTGTATATAATACTTATTATGGTGTAGTAAGTGTTAATGGGCTAGATGATGCTTAAACAAGATCTTACATAGAATGATGCTTCCATTACTCAATTTGTGGATGAGCCTCAATCCATTCCACCATAGTAACTTTAACAGATCCTAAATATAAGAAGATAAACATGAAACCCAAAGGAGATACCCAACAACAACAAATACCACCAATAGATTATGTTTAGCCAAGTGATTATTCTATAGCACAAGAAGAACCAACACAATATCAACCTACTATGTAGCCACTTAAAATCATGCCACCATACACCCAATACATACTATGCACTCCAAATTTGTAGTTTTCACAATTTTTGCAAAAATTATGTAAGATATCCTTAAACATTAGGACTGAATCCAAGATATTTGAAAACCCATAAATAGTGGTTACCTGGGTATGCTAGCCTATTGAAAACCCAAAAGGGTGGTAGGATAGTGTGCTACATAGTTGAAAACTTGAATGGGTGACTAAGTAGTGTGTGAAGAGTGAAAATTGATAAATAGAACTTGGAGAGATAACCATGACTCATGTTTCTAGTTCATTCCTTTATCCTCAGATTAGAATATTTTGTTATGATCTTGTATTAGGATGAGACAAAAAATTATGTCTTGGAAAGTATTAGATGAATAAAAGGGAAAACTAAAATTGTAAATTATAGTTGATCAACACATATGCGAATTGATATATTTTTTTGTTTGTATTATATGTTGGATGTAATCAACCTTTGATATAATATTAGTTGATCTCAGAATGAAAAGAGTATTCTCTCTTCGACATAGTAAAACACTGGAAGATAAATATACAATTCTTTATCAAAGCTTATAAATAGTGTCTAGTTTTAATTGTGAATAAATATGTATGTGTGATAGAGATTAATATAGTATTCTAAATGGTTTTGCTATATATATATATATATTTTTTTTAATTATAATCTATGCATAATGAGTATTATGGATGTTATGATATATTATTCATATAGTTTATTCTAACTATTTTGTATACATTAACTTTGCATATCTTCATATAATGAGCTTGACTTAGTATTGAATGGCATCATTCAATTTGAATTACCAATAATTATTTATTTTTGTTATTAACTACATAAGTTATTCCTATAATTAGCATGTTCTAGTGTTTTCCAAGAACCTTTGCTAACAATATTTACCATGCATATCCTTATAGATACCTTAGTATCATCTTCTAAATTAATGAACACACTATCATGATCATAAGACTGATGTCCATAGTTAATTCTCACTTTTATTTGACAATATTTAATATATTATCTGATAGTTTTCCTATGGTCCTAGTGTCTGAAGGGTGTATATTTAGACCCATAATGTGTCCTAATATTTCCAAAACATTTTAAGTGTTTCCATGTTGTGTCTTTCATTATACCAATACTAATAGGGGTTAGAGGAGTAGATGCTTGTTTGGCAATCCTCAATTTAGTGTCACTACTATGAGATAATTGAGCAGTAATTACCTAGTCAACTACATTATCATGAAAAATATTTGATAGGTACAAAGGGTGTGCCCTAATTCTTTTAATCCTAATTATAGTGCATTCTAGGTACAACCAATAATCGACCATCTTTAGAATGGTTTAATTTATAGGGTCAAAGAGTCTAGGCATATTTTTACTATATATTTACTGATATACCATGGGATAGAAGGTCTCAATTAACCTTTTTTTGTTATTTCTAAATATGTGCAGATGAAAACTATTAAACTCATCACATATATTATTCTTGAGGTATTTCAAATATG
>JARHVA010001208.1:185000-250000 GCA_037957365.1 Torreya grandis
TAGTAATCAAATACTTCATCTTAGGTTCTCTATCCAAATGAATATGATTGGACACTACTTTCCAGGGTAACCACATGTATGAAAATTTAATAGGCATGTATCCATTCAATATCTTGGACTAATCCTAGCTCAGTAACAATCCATAAGATTCTAAAATGTTAGCAACCAAAATATCTATATATTATTATATGTTAGTTTTGATGCTAACTAGATGTGTGCATTTATCAATTCTTCAACATAGGGTGTAGAGGATTTGTCTGAATGTAGCACCACTCTTTTTGAATTATTTAGGTTCAAACCCAAATTATTTCACATAGTTATTAGTATCACATTAGTTGAGTCACTTGAGTCAACTAAATAGTTATGCGCATCCTTTCTAAACTTATATATAGTTACAAAAAATGGTGGTACTTAAGGTTTATCTTTAAATAAAATCATGTTTGCATGCACAAATTTAGATTTTTCTAATGTAGAGAATCTCCTGGCTAGGGATTTGAGTAATAACTTCATTTATTTAGTGAATTAAGTCAGTTCATGTAGGGTTATATTGTCCTTAATATTATTCGTGTCCTCATCAATGTTGTACCTAGATCTGATTTGCATTTATACACTCTTTAAATACTCATCCCTCATAGGGGAGGTGGATTATTATTTCCTTGAGAAACTAGAGTAGTTGCATTATTGTTTGGAGGGGTTTAAGTAGTAATAAGTTACGCATTATATTGTAAGTATTCCTTTGGAACTACTAAAATGCATGGATCTCATATGTATTATTATCTAGTTCTTTCTCATCTTTTACTTAGAATGGGAGATTGTAGGTCTCAAACACCATTATTATACTCAAATATCATGGACCAATATAGGAAGATAATTTTGTTTGATTAACAAAACCTTCCTTTTTATTCATCTCTTTCTAAAAGATGTTGAAATCAATACAAAAAATCCATGTAATCCACCTCACTATGTTATGTTTTGAACTTAGAACAAATTAGGAAGGATTTCTTTCATGATATTTACCTTTGATGGCTATTAAGTGGTTTTTGTTCTAGATTATTTATAAGGATGTTGAAAGGCCTATTGTACCTTTGGAATCCAAAGCTATGATTGGTGTTTTATCCTCTAGTGTTACCTATACATTTTTTCATGTTCATAAACTCATATTTAAGGACCATCTTTTGTATTGATTATAGTTCTATTTTTGTGGAATCAAAATTAGTACCATGTGTAGTAGCAATATTGCCAGTATTATAGTTTGGTTATAGTTTTGCCAGTTAGGTGTAGAATTGTTTAGGAAGTGAAGATGCTAATTTGGTAAAACATGGGTTAAAGGCACATGAGAATAAAAATGATTTTGGTTTTGATCCATAGTATTCTAATTTGTATTTGGGATTGGACTAAATGCCAAAAAATAGGACAAAGACTAAGTGAGGCCAATGATTGAATCTGATGGTTCAAATGTTTATCCACATTGATAGATTTAGCATAAGCAAAAGGAAATGCATCAACACCTACAAATCTAAATAGAAAAATAGTAGTCATAGTTTCTATGGAATTATTTTATATTTCAAGTGTAAAAGTCTCAATAGGTTTGTAGATATTTTTAATATGGGTATACATCTTTTTGAACCTAGTATTGAATGTTTGGATCAGCTCATTTTGTTCCTTTCTATTGATTTAAAAGTGTTGATAAATGTAAATTTTTCTAGTGACTTGGTAAAACTATTCCATGAAGGTGTTTTGACATTGATCCCAAGATTTAAGTGATCCTTATAGGATATTAAGAAACTATTCATAGACAATATATTATAATGTCAAGGTAAAAAGATTACATGCCGCATATTTATGGGTTACATTAAATATTAATAGGATAGTATTAAAGGAATTCATGTGTCTTTTAGTATTCCTACCTCCTAAGGGAGAAAAGGAAGGAAGATACTTCTTAGGGTTTCTTTGTAAATTATGCATAGCCGTAATAATGTTGATAGCACAACTAGATAACCATGTTAGAGCTTGGGCCATTAATAACAGTGGAAGATGAGGTTGTCTACTTGGAGAGAATAATAAAGAGTTTGGTATTTTCTTAACTCCCTTATTATAGATAAATTTTCTATGGATTTACAAATGCACATATAGAAAATTAGTGTTAGACGTAGACCTTGTTAATATTTTGAGTGCTTCCAATGCAACTCAAGTGATTATTTTCTAAATAAATGGAGGTGGAGGTTTAAGACTTCCATATAGAACTAGATTAGGTATTTCTTAATGTCATTTTTATGCACATCCCATAAAATTTATAAAGTATCTTATAACATTTTAGGATCTATGAATGAAATTTTCTCCAAGACACGAATTGTGGGGTATTTAGTTTTATAAACAACCTATTAGTGGAATAGGGGTGAGAGAAATAGTTTGTTTACCATGGATAGGTTGGCTATAGATGAATATGAATATACTTGATATGGGTGGATGGTTCATGGTTATATCCTACATTAGGTAAGACTTCAAAATAAAACTCAAAAAAAGAGGGAGAAAGTAAGGTATAAAAGGAGGCATGTGGACCACACCAGATAAAACTTTTCTAGGCCAACACTTGAATTAAAGTTTAGAAAATGAATCAAGAGCCAATGTCTATTGTAGGCTAATATATCATAAAAAAAAATCATACACAATTATGAGTCAAATTGAACCATAATACATCAAACTAAAGCATGTATAATCAAAGGTTGCCATATTTTTTAGATTATGATAGCACATCTACAATGGGGATTATGACTAATATGCAAAAGACATTCAAATCGGTAATAGATAGATATGAATAAATTTATAGTAAAATAGATAACTCATGCATAACTATAAGATTAAGAAACTAAAATTATAGATTAACTTATACAATACATAATTTTGGAGAAGAATTAATATTTTCACATGAAGGTCAATTACATAACTTTCCTTAGCCAAAATTCTCCTCTTTAAGACTAGGAGGATACAAGTATATATTATTTTACAATGCAAAATGCCTCATCTCTCAAGTGATGTCTAAAAACACATGTCCAAAAATAGCATTGTATGACAATTTACATGCAAAACATGCATGGACAATGATGATTACTCAAAATAGAATTCTTTATCTAAAATATAATATATTTGTCTTAAATTAGGAAATAATATTTTCATCTCAACTAGAACATGAGAATACATATGTATATTTGGAAAGGTATAGATGTGGAACCACTTGAAAAGAAGAAAATTATAACATATCCATTCCAGAATCCAAAGTAGGGTAAGTTCACAAAGTTGGGGGGGAAATAGGGGTCTATCCATGGACATGATTTTCATAAAATTTAATAAATATGAACTTCTAGATATAATTTGATATGGCCACACTCAAAATTTTAAGATGGTATAAGAACATGAATTGTATCATTTTGAATCAAGTTTCCAAAACACTTTGTTTTTTGAAACATGGTTAAGTATAACTAGGTCAAAAATCTAAAAGTTAAATAGGAACTCATTTTATAAATAAATAGAGTAGATAGATGGTCATGTGGCCCACCATTTTTAACACCATTTAATATTTTTTGCAACATTTTGGTGAATATTTATATAATATATTCTAGTTTGTGACTTAAATTATTTTATATTTTTTCAATGAATATTTATTTTTATATTAATTTTGCAAGTAAATAGATCCTAAAAATTGACAAAAAAATGGATAGATGGTCATACACCCCCTAAGTACTTCAAAAAATATGAAAAATTAATTTTTTGAATGTGTGTAGAAATAGGCCTAGTTTGTGACCATATGATCTTTTTCACTTGAATCAATGAAACAAAAATTACATAAACACAAATAGACACATATATTGGAAGCATTTAGTGGCCTAAAAATGGTATAATTAAAAATAAAAATATTTTGAACCATTAGAATAGTTCAAAAATTATAAAAATCATATATTTGGAAAAAGGAGAGTGTGATCGTTGTCATAGTAATAAGTTTTTGAATTTTGTTCTTGAAATCCATATTGTATTTGGTGATGGAAGTTGAAATTTGTTTTTTTATATCAAAAATATCAAACTCGTCTATAAATTGAAAAGTTTAATCCTTTAGCTCAAGAATCCAAGCCATTTCCAAACCAAAAGGCTTGAATTTTTAAATTCAATTTTCAATAACACATATGCATTATTGTGAATACATATGTAGCATTAGGAATTTGTATGTG
The DNA here is from genome assembly GCA_037957365.1 of Torreya grandis. Classification (NCBI taxonomy): domain Eukaryota; kingdom Viridiplantae; phylum Streptophyta; class Pinopsida; order Cupressales; family Taxaceae; genus Torreya; species Torreya grandis. The sequence continues at coordinate 189,221 of JARHVA010001208.1, forward strand.
TTATTAGGAAAATGTATGTGTTCCTATAGCTTTGCACCCAAAAACACAAAAACATCTAAATGAAGGTAATATTTATTAAAATAAATGTTAAATTATAATTTCACATTTATATTGTAACAATAAAAATGTACACTTATACTTAAATTTATTTTAATAAATATAAGAACTTAGGGTCGCTCTACATCTAATAGATTTGGTCTTATAGTTGCACTCCTTATGATGTGGAAAGTAATTTTTCAAAATCCAATTTGGTCAGTGCTTAGGCATTTTTAAGGTCTCAATATTGAACCTATGGATTTTAGGGCATAATTTTTTTAATTGATATCCTTTTTTGGTAAGCATATAGTCACTTTTTAGGTTTTTTTGCCTTTCATATTGCTTCCTAACATTAATAGGAGTCCTAGGCTTATCAAAATTGATGTTTTCAAACCACTCAATTTGAATTTGATATAAATTGGTTTGATTTGGGAAGCATAGGTCATATTTATGACCTGCACACATCAAACACCCAATTTTTGTCAATTTCACTTACTCATAATCCCTTCCTCATCCCTGATCACTTATTACTCATCCCACATCACCAATAATCATTCTCTCATCATTATTCATTTTACATAATCACTCCATCATTAAACTTAATTATTAATAGTCATCTCTAATCAATCCTTTATCATCCCTAATAAATCTTTCATTAACATTGACCATCCCTCATCATCCCTAATTACTCCCTCCTCATCCCTCATAATCCCTAATTACTATTTCTTAATACCTCATCATTCCTAATTGATTCATCCATGTACATCATCATCCCTAATCACTCCATCATTAAAATTCATTATCCTTCATAATATCAAACCACTCCCTTGTCATCTCTAATCACTTTCAACATCCCTCATCATAATCACTCCTTCCTCATCCCTCATAATCCCTAATCATTATTTCCTAATCCCTAATCAACATTAATCACTTCCTCATTTACCCTTACCATCCCTCATCACTCCATTATTGACCCTTACCATCCCTCATCATCCCTAATCACTCCCTCATTATTTGATGTAACTAGGCCTCTTATAGGTTTACTCATATAGGTCTTCAAGGTATCCTTTAGGATTTGTAACCTTCATTTCTTCTTTCATGCCACATATTTAACTCATTATACTAACACAAGGTTATTGTACTCTAAATTTTGTTACTTACTCAATAAACATGGTTTATTCTTTTGATGTATATCACCTTTGCATGACACAACAAACTTGATATTCTCTCAGGGCTTTTAGATTTCTTCTAGGTCTTAACCTTTATGTGTATCACATTTACTATAATTCATTCCCATTTGACTAATATTTTATTATTGAACACCTATTTTAACCTAATTTCACTTAACCTTCTTAGTGATAATCTCCATCAAGCACTAATCCACATCCATATCATCTTAATTCTTGAAGATAATATAGAGTTTTATCATATCAGACCTTATTAATTAGGTTTATCACCCTTTATAGAGAGGTTTTCACTCAATATTGACTCCTGATGTACCCAATAAGATTCTTGCATTTGACTTGACACTATCTAATCTAACACGTAAGCTTCTTCCATTCCGTGTACTTATTTCTCACAAAAATACAACAAAAGAAGCTTTATAACCCTCTCACTTAGTTCTAATCTTTTGCTAAATGGGTTATAGATACAAACTCATATTAAAGGTCATAAAAATGACTTCATGCATTCATTTTCAAATTATACATGACAAGGATCACATTCTATAATCTACTACAACTTTGATTTATAAAAGACTTTGAAAGATTAAACCTTTAGGCCTATTTTAGGTCTATTTGAGGTTTTTTAAAAAACATAGTCATGAATATATTAGATTCTAGGCAATTTCAAGTTTTTAAGCCACTTAGATCAGTTGAAAAACATCCTTAGACACCTATCTACAAAATTTTAGAGGTTTTTGATGGTTTTCTAGAAAGATATATGAGTTTTTATTTACTAAACCCTAGTTAAGAGTTTACAAAGTCCTCCATAAACCTAGATCTAAAATCTATACCAAAACTAGAGACATATTTCCCACCTATCCTTCATTATTATATTTCTTATTAGTTGATTACTTGATGTATTTGAGTCTTATCATATCTTAGCTGATGTATAAACTTGGTATCTTTTCTATTTCATGCACCTTAAGTCTCTCAACAAACCTATGACTTATCCAAAACATGCTTGTTTTAGACATACACCTATTTTGGATGCTTCTAGATATGTTTTAAGATAGATTTACATTAAATTGAAAGTTAATATGCATTTACAACATCTTGATAGACATTAATAACACTTACTATGGAGAGAATGTGTATTCAGAGCCCCAAGCCAAAATAAATATGTAAGAAAGAGAGAAAAAGGTGGGATTAAAATATATTACTTACATATATAGATTAGGATTTGCGCATATATTATTAGGTGAATAAAAATTAGATATCAAAAATCCAAGCTTCCCTTGCATTACTCCCTAGCATATATGAAGTAAGTAGGGAAATATTTCATTTCCTTAATGGTAGGGAAAGTTTAATATCATTTTAGGGATTTTAAAATGGTTCCCCCAATATATCTATGGCATACCCCCATTCCTATGATATTCTTTGATATACTATGTTAGGGATCAATGAATACTAAAAGTATGTTATTACCAAAATTTGGCCTTTAGGGTCTACCAATCCATGCCCAAGCTCTAAGTGGCCACTCCTCGATACATTAGATTAAGGTATATAACCTTCATTCACTTTATATATCAAGTTTTGTATATATCAAATTATGTATATATTGAGTTTGGTTGGGAAGTACACTCTATCGATTACTAGACTAAAACACACTATATCAGATTTGTGAAAACCTATCTATCTATTTGAAAATATAATATACTATGGATATATGGTCAACTATGGGGTTGTGATTTTAATTATCAACTAGCCTCAAATCACCCTTATATATATAGATACAAAACTGGATCCTTAACTCTAAGATTGGGATTATTAGATGCCTAAATCCTAATCTATATATGTAAGTAAAAAAATTTCATCCCACCTTTTTCTTGATTTCTTGCCTATTTATTCTAGTTTAAGGATATGGATACACACACTCTCCATGATTTGGGCATGGATCACTATCTAGATATCTGAATCAAACTAGACAATCAGATGATATCTCTCAGTTACTTATTTGAGTAAAAGAGGATGAGTGAAAGAAGAGTTTATTTGGGCATTATTTAAGTAAAATTTGGAAGCATAAAATAATATAATCTAACATAATAAAGAAGTTATTATACCCACCATCAAGGTATTAGATGGAGTTGTTGGGGATGATGAGGGACAAGGAGGGATTGAGTAGAGGTAATGAGGGAGTCATGAGGGATGGTGAGGGTCAATGAGGGAGTGATTAGGGTTGATGATGGATAAGGAAGGATTTATTAGATATGATGAAATAATGATTAGGGATGATGAGGGATGGTGATGGTAAATGAGGTAGTGATCAGGGGTGATGAGGGAAAGATTATAAATGATGTGCAATGGTGAGGGTCAATAAGTGAGTGATCAAGGATGGTGAGGGATGAGGAGGGAGTGATTAGGGATGATGAGGGATGTTGAGTTTCAATGAAGGGGTGATTAAGGATGATTAGGGATGAGAAGGGAGTAATTAAGGAAGATGAAGGATAGTGAGGGCCAATGAGGGACTAATTAGGGATGATGGGGGAGTGATTAGAGATAATGAGGGATAGTGAAGTTCAATTAGGGAGTGATTATGGATAATGAGTAATGAGGAGAGAGTGATTAGAGGTGACTATGGATTAGTAGGAAGTGATTATGGATGAGGGAGGGATAATGAATAAGTGAAATTAACACAAAGTGGTCATTTGATGTGTGCAGGTCATCAATGTGACCTATGTTGTCTCAATCACACCACTTTGGATAAATGTCAAAGTGATTGGTTTATAAACATCAATTTTGACAAACATAGGACTCATATAAATGTTAGGAAGCAATCCAAAAGTCACAAAAACCTAAAAAATTACTATTTGTTTACCAAAAAAAGACATTAATTACAAAAATTATGCACTAAAATCCTTAGGTTCAATATTAAGACCCTAAAAATGCCTAAGTACTAACAAGATTGAATTTTGAAAAATTATTTTTCACCTTGTAATGTGTTTAATTGTGAAACCAACTCTATCAAATGTAGAGTGACCCAAATCTATTATATTTACTAAGATAATGTTAAAGTATAAGGAATATAAATTATTTTACTTATACTTAACATTTATTTTAGTAAATATCAATTTTAGGTAAATAATAACTTCATGTGGATGTTTTTGGGCTTATGGATGAAAAGCAATAGAAATTTATATGCTTTACTTCAACTATATATAATGTGTATGCATTATAACATGTACACCTTTACGTTTAGTGAATCTAATCCTAAATTCAAAAAATGCATATGAATTATGACCATAATTCATACACTTTATGGTCATAACATATACAGATTAGCAAAAATGTTCATGTAATTATTCTCTAACTATGTTCACATACCCACTACATGAAAATAAAGTTATAACTTGAGTTAACCTTGAAGCTAGCATTGGAACTGTAGTTCTGCCAAAAGTGGCTGCCAATATAGTTATAGTAGTAATTTTTGGAAGAGGCATGTAGGCATGCCTAGTCTATGTTTTTACTAGTGTGTTTCTAGGAGACTAAGTACCCTCAAGTGGAGTAGGAGTGGCCCCTAATAATGAAGTCATTTCCTTATCATCTTACATCTATAGATATAGTTCATGGCCTACTTGGAAGTCAATGTCTATGGTTTGAAAATATATCAAATCTCTTATGAACAATTAATGAAGCTTTTCCATCAACTTCTTATGTGTTCCCAATGCATCTCTAACCTCATCATGTATTGCTTTATTTCTTATTATTTTATCTCTTGAAAAATTCACCAATTATATTATTTAATTATTATTTTTATAAATGGTGCCCTCAAACTCAAATCTAAATATTTCAAGTATTGTTCATAGGAGATTGTCAAAATGGGTCTAGGAACTAATTTACAAAATGGGAGTGCCTACCTAGGTGAGTCTTACAACTATTAGGATAGAGACTACTTCTCTTTCCTAATTTTCAAATTGTTTAACTAGAGCTTGCATCTCTTGATGACACTCTAGTAAGTTGTCCCTTTTGATAGAAATGTAGTTTTGTGTCCATGCAACCTTAGATGATGTTATTAAATTAAAATAAGCATAATACTTATTTATGATTACTTGGATTATCAAGTGAAACTTGCCATAAATGTTCTTCATTTTGTTAAAAATTTGAATAATATTTCCCCACTTGGGTTGGGATGTGGCCTTTGCAGACCTTATTAAACTAGTACCATCAAATAGCTTCTTACTTGTCCCTTGCACATTGTCCATAATTTTTTAGGAGCCTGAATAGTGATCCTTTCTGATGGCCTTAGAATAGAGTAATCAAAACTTTTGAACATCTCTTTTTGTAACCCCTCTAATAGCACATACAAAATCATAGGGATCCTCTCTATATCTATCGAAGTCTAAGGAATTTAATTTTCTCCACTTTGTCAAAAAAATGTCTTCTCTTTATTCCAACTCAGCCTATTAACCATAGGAAAGCATAGTATTTATCTGAACCTTTCTCAAGGTGTTATTATATCTATCAAAATGGATGTTAACTATGGTTTGCTTGGTATTCACTAAATGATGTCTTTTTACTTCTTTATATTGAAACTAATGAATCATTGAAGGGATGTTCAGTGAAAATTGTTACTCTATTTGCTCTATTTGTCCTATTTATTCTGTTTGTTATAAAAGAGTATCTAAATTTAATTATCATGAAGTAAGGATGGCCTTTGAGTAATATGTACCTACTACACTACAATTAGGTATAACTTTCTTCCTTCTACTAACCTACTTTTGGACTAGTGTATCAATTATATATTTGTTCTTCCCTACTAATTTGTGAGGTGAAATCATAGGTGAGTCTACCTAAGGTATTTGGACAATATGCATCTCTAACTATGTATTTAACTTAGGAGAGGTGGATAGTGTAGCAAAAATTGAGGTGGACAATAGGTTTTTAAAATGTACCATTTTACTTAGCTTAGGTGACTGAGGAGTCATTCCCCTAAATAATGAGTATGTTACTAGGGTGCCTAATATGTTTTACAAGTAATAAATTATAGAATTGTATGCATTCCTAGTAGTCACAGAAGTAGTTTCAGGTCCAATAGTATTAAGTTGGACTATGGTAAGTAAAATTGGCAGTACAACTACTTGAGACTAGATTGTTTGACTTTAAGAATGAAAAAAATCAAAAACATATATTATACTAATTATAACTATCATAACTAAGGGAGTTTATAAATAATGAGGACTTGGAGGACTAACATCCTAGGGAGAGATAATTAGGGTATCAATTATTGTAGTTGTCATTATAGTGGCTTGAGGTAGAGAACTTGGAGGTGTAGTTGGAGATAGCCCTTGTATTATAATGTATAGTTTTGATTATGCCTTTCCTTCTATATATCCTTATCTATATGATAATAATTAAATAGCCACAAAGTTACCATATCCCTGGTTGGCTTCTTAAAATTGTTCTAATAGTTATATTCCTCCCTACAAGGTGCTTTCCTCAGTCATCCATTGATCTCCTTCAGATGTTTGTGCAGCCTCATCAAATGATTATATTTCTTCTATGTTTTTCTTAGACACCCATTATTATTCATCTCTACATATTTTATCCTATTCCTCATTATCATAAATCTAAATAGGTTATAATCCTATTTTATAATGTCTTCTTTCTTTGCTTTCCTTATAATATCTACTTGTTTCTCCTCCACTTCCATAGTTTGAGGTTAAATAGGAGGGGTCTTGGACTTCCTTGTATATGTTATTATTAGTTTTGGAGAAATAAAGGATTCCCATATAGAGTATGGAATGGTATATGTAGTTATACTAGTACAAAATGGTGAAGGAGTGAGAGGGGTGGTGACCACTAGAGGAATGATTGGTGGTGGAGATAGAAATATAAAGGATTGAGGTATTATAAATGGTGGTGTTGTTAAAATGTGCAATGAACTAAGGGGATAAATAATAGAAATGTGTGATAAGAAAGTAGATAGACTTTCATGTTTTACTTTGGTCAATGGATGTAGTAGAAGCATGGATAAAAGTACAATAGATGTGTTGGTACTTGTAGGGCTTTTCTATTTAGTTGTGCATTGAGGGGAAGCAACAATAACCACATATGTAAGAGAACTTGGAGGTGTTTAATAATTCTATTAAACATTATCTAACCCAAATGGGACAAATTATTATTTCATTTCTTCTTATACATAATCATGGGGCTATGAATAGGCCTAGAAACCCATTATTCATTTCCAATCCTCTTAGCATCCTCTTTAGTGATATTAGTATTATACTAAATACTATATGCCATAATCATGGATATGTTGACCTTATGAATTATTATATAAAATTAAATATCATCTTTTTCATTTGTGAACACACTATCATGATCATAGGTTTGATGTCCAAAGTTGATTCTCACTTTTCTTTCATCTGTTTGATATGTTCTATGATAGTTTTCCTAGGGTCCTAGTGTCTAAAGTGTGATTATTTGGTAGTGTGTCTTAATATTTATAATAAATTTGAGGCGTTACCACCTTGTATAATACATTATACCAATACTAAGAGGGGTTAGATGTATATATTCTTGCTTAGCCATCCTCAATTTAATGTCAATGTTGTCAGCCAATTGAGTAGAAATTACCTACTTACCTTATCAAGCACAATCCTAGTTAGGTAAAAATCTTGTGCCCTAGTTCTTTCAGCCCTTATTATATTATACTCTGGGTACAACTAGTAATCACCCATATTTTGAATGGTTTTATTTATAGGGTCAAATATCTTGGGCATTTTCTTCCCATAGGTTGTCTAATACACCATGGGATAGAATGTCTCAGTTAACCTTTTCATATTTTTTTGGAATATGAGCATATGAAGAACATTAAAATCATCACATACCATTTTCAAGGGATAGTTTTGAGATGGTTATCAGGGTTTATCATAGGATGAATTCATGGTTCTAGTCAATGAATTTACCACATAAGAAATCATGTAGAATTTATCATCTGGTAAACTTTCCAAATTTGTGATTCTTAAAATAAAGATGGAGTTGATAATCTCTCCTAGGGATATGATATTTTTGGAAGTTAAAATAATGTAAAACAAAGGGACCCATACCTCATTGATGTAAGTAATGATTGAGAAGCCATACATTATATTAATTAATGCCATGGTGATTCTCACTCCTAGCCTAAAGATAGAAACATGGATAGCTAATGTAGGGCTTTGAACTATAATGTTACTTGGGTTGCTAGCCCATTCTTGTAACTTGGTGTTTATGTTGTGAACAAGTATCCATGAATTAACCATGTCCTACATGTATGATATTTCTATCATAGAGATTCTATAATATCTTTCAGAGGCATTTCCACTAATATATACAAATGGCATTTTTCCAAGCTTAAAATAAAATATCTTCCTAGTAATTCCATTCATGAATAAATAAATCAATAGGTTAATGCATGGCATTACCTCTGGTTTAGATACTAAATTATGAAGACCAACTTGTTTGATGATTGATATATCATTCACGTATCTTCATGTGAAAATATAAATATGATCTTTGGCCTTATATTGTTTGATTACATCGACCCCATCCCAAATGGTGTAGTAATATTTAAACTCATTGTTTAATGCTACCAATTCACACATTGTATAATTGTATTCAGTTGGTCCTATAATTGAGTATACAGAGGGAACTAGGATTCTATATGAGGAAGCCATTGAATTTATTATTTGAAAATGCTTTGTTTTATCAAAAATATATAATTTCCTGGTTGTAAGAGAGCTCATAATTCATAACATACATTTGATTGTTTGAAATTAATGTGATTAGACTAGAGATGGTAATTCAAAACTCTATTTTTTTAATTATATTGGCTTTAAGAATTAAATGTATTAATTCATATATTTGTGAAACTTAATTATACCAATGACCTTTTCTCATTTTCCTATTTATTATTTGCATTTGTATTTCATAATAATAACTTCCATGGCTTTAACTACCATGTGGATTCTTCTACATTCTCCTAAATGCTTAGTCACCTATATGTGACAAATGTCTCTTTTTCACTATTTTATGTTTAGTATTGGTGCCTTTATTATTTTATTATGTGGCTTTGAAATACACGTGTCTATGTGTCACTATTCCACTCATAACTAAGTTTTAGCTTACTTTACTTTGTTCCTTCAGCCCCATGTGAGAGGGATGATGACACATGGATGGCTATCACTACTCCACTTACATGAGAATTTATGTACAAAGGGATATGATGACATCACCTTTGGTCTAGTGGGATGATGACACATGGATGGCTTTTGTAGCTCTACTTATTGGAGATTGTTTATACAAAGGTCTATTCTAACATCACTATTAGTTTACTAGGATGATGACACATAGATGAATATCTTTAGTCCACTTTCATGGTACTTTCCATATAAATATCCATGTTGATGTCATCACTAGATGACCTACAATATTTAATTAGGATTGAAGTTAGTGAATTTATGTCATATGTCAAGGGAAAATGAAATTTGGGAAAACTCGAGAAATACCCAAGTAAGAAATATCCTGCTGAAAACACAACATATAGATGGACCTAAATGAAATCAAAACACATCATCCATGTTATCTATTATATCATAAATTGAACATCTACATCAGTATTGAGATAAATAAAATCAAAGGTGATAAGTAAATCATGTATTATGGCTTAAACATAGCTTCAATTTAATGGGTCAATTATAGTTGGTAAAAACAATAGGATTGGAGAGTAGGACTGAATTCCACCACCTATAGGTTAGTTAAAGCTAAAATTTGATGGAGCCTCTAGGGGAACCCAGGAGATTTGGGAGTTGGTTGTATTATCCAAAACTATAATGGATATCTCATTTGAGTAATGTACAAGAAAATTTAGGATGTGACAAATAATGAAGTGATCGATCAAGCACTGGTAAGTGGGATTAATCTCATAATCCATGCAACATTCTGAAGTTGATCATGGAAGGTGAATCTTAGGTCATTATTTTAGTAATGAAAAATAAAGAGGCTACCTCTTGGCACTTATAAGACACACTAGTAAACTCTTGGATGAAACTACAGGGTTTCAAAATAGTTAATTTTAATTATTGCTTCCAGAAAGCAAACATGGTAGCTAATTTTTTAGTGAATCGTGGAATTGATCAAGCTAAACCTTGTAAGATTGACAATGAGTTGGAGGCATGAGAATATTTCCCATTCCTTTCCCTAATCAATTTCTGCTGATTTGTTGTCTCTAGTCTTTCCTTTTGTATTATTTTTGTTAAAAATTAATTTTAAAAGACATAGTTTATTTAGAGGGGGATTATTCTAATGGATTTGTCATTTTGGTAAATCCCATTTGGTGGTTTTTTCTCTGAAGTAATCTCATCATTCCCTACCAAATCCCCCTCATAATTATTCGATTGTCTAGAATGAATTACATTTATAACACAATGGTAATTTTATTGGAAGGGATAGAGGAAATAAATAATATGAGGGAGTCATGAGACTTCACTCATGTGAAATGATTTCTTAGTTCTCTCAGCTCTTTTTAGAAGCTTGTTAAGAATATTTTTCAACTACCTTGCCTTTTCTTGGTTACTATGGTTTTTGGGGTTCTCAAAGATTATTATGGATAAAATCACTAAAATCACCTTGGCTACACCTTACATTTAAGATGATAGCTAGGCACAAGAGATGGTTTACGATGACCCAAATTTGAGGGCCTATCTAAAGTGTATATTTTGGATGTCGATAGAGGATGTCTTTGAAGATATCATGGGTGTCCTTGGATAATATTTTTTATCATAAGGAGCCCATTATAGGGTCAACTCTAAGATTTTTTTCATATTTACATCAAATTTGATGTTTTTGGTCTTTGACTCAAAGGTGGTGGTATGGGTGGTCTCTTTATATGTGTGGCTAGAGCTCCATATAGGGTTAATAAAGAAAATTATGATGCATGATTTATCTCCTCTCTGTAATCTATTATTTTTAGGTATGCATGAACTTGGTCTTATTCTTGCAGTGACTTCGAGACCATTGGAGATTGGGTTTATGGTTTTCTTAGGTTTTGTGGATGTTTTGAGGAGAAAGGTCAATTCACAAGACCTTATGAAAAGGAAGCTTCTTTTTATTCCTCCCATGGATCACTTATAGATCTCAATCCCATAAATCTCCTTGCTACAAGCAAGATACCATGAAAATACTCAGTTAATACAGTGAAGAAGTTTGTCAAGTGGGTTTAGAAGGGTTAGATTGTGGTGCCTTATTGCTTTAACAAGTCTTTGACAACATAAATTGGGCTGGACACTCCTTTTGTCACCAACACTTCTTTAGCATCGATTTTAGGTGGTAAAGGTCTAATAAAGTAGATGAAATGTGAAGTCATGGGTGAGATGGGGGATAATGTTTATAGAGCCCATGTTCTCATTTTCTCGGATGACTTTGATGATGAGATTCAAGTTGTTGTCAACCTCTAAGGCTAGATTGCATCCTATTTTCTATTCATGCTAATTGGGTCTCTTATTTTGGTCTTATTCTATATTTTTGTTTATTAGTTATGGTTTTATGTATACGCTAGTTTTTTAGGGTCTTTTATTCAGTTATTTGTTGATGGAGTTTTGATGGTTATGATGTTTTTGTGTCTTTTCCTATGGGTGATTCTTTGTAAAATTTTTATTTTGTGTTAGGGGGCCTTATATAAACCCTGTAATTATCTAAAAATCATGTATTATGGATTAAACATAGATTTAATTTACTTATAACCTTGAAATATAATGTAACTTTGAAATAAATTATGTCGATTAAGTCAAGTAAACAACAGAGCTCTTGGTTGAAGGATGGCTGTGAATGGCGGAGGACAGAATGCCGGCCCTAGTGAGGGTTCCAGCGGAGATCATTCTAAGCAGGGAGACTCTCCTTAGAATAAGACATCCTTTCTCTTCAGCGAACGGCCCAAGGTGAATAAAGTAAATGGTTGTTACCCACGGAGCCAGGACAGGCCCATTCTAGTAATTTCTCCAGCGGTGGTTCAGGAGGACGTCAACTATTTATCTACTCACACCCTGATTTGTAAGTTTTTAGGAATTAAAATATCAGTGCAGGCTTTGGAAGCCTAGATCTGCCATACCTGGCAGGTTGAGGGAGATCTAGACATCATGTTGGCTGGTAACATCTATTTTTTGGTTAACTTTTCATCTGTATCTGATAGGAATATGATTTTCAAGGGTGCACCCTACTTTTATGACTGTATCAACCTATTTCTCAAACCCTGGCATGTTGGTTTCAATTCGGTGGAAGATATGCCAACCTATGTGCCTATATGGGTCCATCTCCTGAGACTCCCACTGGAATTCTGGAGGGAAGACATCTTGTATCAAATAGCTGGTTTGATGGGAACACTAGTTGCCATAGCGCACCAATCCTTGGATAGGAAGCTTATTTCGTATGCTAGGATCTGTGTTGAAATAGATTTAAATAACCCCCAGCCAGATTAATTAGAAATTTGCATGGGAGCTTCATCATGGGTCTAGCAAATAGATTACGAATCCATTCCTTTCCACTGTCAGATTTGCCATGTATATGGTCATCTGCACCGTCAATGCCCCCAAGCAGTGAGAGGTAATGGGCTAGATCCCATTGGAGGTAAAGGAAAGGGCCAAGTAGCCCAAATGGAAACTACAAGTGGCCTACGTGGCAACACAACAAAAGGCAAGGACCTCTCAAACACTGACAATGCAACCCAAGTCCCTCATGGTTTCAATAGCCCAGATAAGGAAGTCTTCACCCAAGTCTGTCGCCGTGCGAAGGGGCATGGGCTGAAACACACAAACCAGGACCGGTCTATGGAACAGAGTTTCAACCGCTTTGAAACTTTAGAGAGTATGGCCATTGAGGATGGCATTCCACCCGAAGAGATGGGAGGACCCTCAGAAGCCAAAGAGAAGTGTGCCTCCCAAGATATGGTGATCCAGTCGATGTGGGAGATTTCCCCTACACTGGAGGAGGGGACCTTGGTGGTTCATCCAAATCAGTAGGAGAAGGAAGTTAGCTACGTAGAATTGGTTAAGGAAGCAAATGGGTCCAAGAAAGATGAAGAAATGATGTCTGCATTGGGATTAATGCAAAGACCTTTCAGGAAAATCTCCTTCACCACTCCCTCCAGAGTGGGCCGTAGGAAGGATCACAACAAACTCAAAATCACAGGAGATCTTTTGGTTGAATCTGGAGTGGTTAAGACCTTGGATGAACACTTCACCCAATCCACTCAATGATTGTCTTGTCATGGAATGTAAGGGGATTACGTAGCACCCCCAGACAAAAAGCTATGAGGAAGTTGGTTGAGAAACACTCTCTGGATATTCTTTGTATCCAGGAAACCAAGCTTTTTGTTGAGGCTATGGCTAACTGTGTACCAAAATTTTGGGACTTTGGACAACACCAATGTGTTGGTGCTTTAGGAAGCGCTGGAGGAGGTGCAATCTACTGGGATCCTGGGAAGATCACACTGATCCTTTGGATGGCTAGTCCCTCAGCCCTCTCCATGACTGCGACCTCTACTGAATCAGGGGAGCTGATCTTAGTGACCACGGTTTATGCACCTAGTGATATTTTTGGGTAGCTCAAGCTCTAAGAGCACTTGAGGTTTGTGCAGAGCTGTGCTCCCTATCTATTGTGGATCATGGGAGGAGATTATAATGATGTTCTTTGCCAGGAGGAAAAGAAGGGAGGGTTAGCTCGAGTTGACCCCAAATTTGAACTTCTGAGACAAAATATTGATATGCTATGCCTATCAGATGTTAAACCCCTTAATGGGCTCTTCACCTGGAACAAAAGGAGGATAGGTAAGGATGCCATCTTTGAATGTTTAGATAGATTTCTGGTTTCTTATTTTTGGCTTTCTAGTGCAATTTCTTTAGCTTCGTAAATTCTGGATTGGAAAGGCTCCAATCATTGGCCTATCAAACTCACCACCAGCCACATCAATGGCCCCAAGAAACTGCCTTTTAAGTTTCAATTAATGTGGCTTCGAGACCCATCTCTTCATGGCCTGATGACCCACTGGTGACAGCAAGGAGGACCGAAATATGGTACAGCTATGTTCACCTTTGCCAAAAAGCTCTAGTTTGTTAAAAGGATGTTGCAAGAGTGGAACATGTACAATTTTGGCAATCTTCACTCTAAGAAGGAAAAAGCTCAAGATCGACTTGATACAGTTACCAGGCAGATCTGAGACTTTGGATTGACAGAAGATCTTCACAGGGCAGAATTTGTAGTGGTGGATGCTTTGGCTGAATGGGAACTTTGGGAGGAAATTTAATGGAAGCAAAAAGCCCATATTGATTGGCTATAGGAAGGGGACAAGAACACAGCCTTTTTTCATAAGTCGATTCAGGCAAGGCGCAACAGGAACTTCCTTTCTTCCCTTGTCACAGGGGATGGCACTCGCCTAATGTCCTCCCATGCCATATCTAAAGAAGTTGTTTGCTTCTATGCTGAGCTGCTAGAAATTATGCCACCCCCTACTGAACAAGAGGAAAATACAGTGTTGTCTTGCATCCCTTTAGTTGTTACTCCTGAGATGAATGATTTACTCATGACGCTGATTGCTAAGGAGGAAGTAGAGAAGGTTGTGTTTAGTATGTGTAGAGGTAAAGATCCTAGGCCAGATGGATTCCCAGCTAAAGTTTTTCAAGAATTCTAGGAGATTATGAACCAAGATCTTTTGGAGGTGGTGAGAGAATCTTACTCCAGTAAGGAGATGCTCAGAGCGCTTAATGCAACTTTCCTTGTCTTGGTCCCAAAAAAGGAACATGTGAATCAGTTGGATCATTTCAGGCCTATTGCTCTCTGCAATATGGTGTACAAAATAATAACCAAGCTTATTGCAGAGCGGCTCAAAGTTTTCCTTCCCTCGGTCATCTCTGAGAATTAGGGGGGTTTTGTTGCTGGGAAACAAATCCTAGATGGAGTGGTGATTACCTCTAAAGCAATCCACTCTATGAGTAAGTCACAGGAGTGAGCTATGTTTATTAAGCTTGATTTGGCCAAGGCCTATGACAGGGCCGATTGGAGCTTTTTGGAAAAAATCCTTTTGGCCTTTGGCTTTAATCGGGACTGGGTGTGCTAGGTGCTTAGTTGTGTAACTATGCCTTCCTATTCTGTCCTTATTAATGGCAAGCCTTCCAGGCTTTTTGGCGCCTCTAGAGGTCTTTGCCAAGGAGACCCGCTCTCACCATACTTGTTCATTATTCTTGTCGAAGGGCTAGGCCATTTTATCAAATCACAGGCTTCTCAAAATAGGATTCAAGGCTGGCATTAGGGGAATGGGTTAGCCAGTTTGACCCACCTCCAATTTGTGGATGATACTATCTTGGTAGGCAGAGCCTAAATCAGGGAAGCACAAGCGTTTTAGGCTACTTTGGACACCTATCTTGCGGTGACAAGGCAGAAAATCAATGAGCACAAATCCTCCATTTTTTTCTTTAACACTCTGAATTCTATTCACCGGAGGATTGCCACCTCTCTGAGATTTTAGATTCAATCCCTTCCAGTTACTTATTTGGGCATACCCATTGTGGTTGGAAGACAACCCAGGCTCTTCTGGCAAAATATTCTGGATAAATTAATGCAAATAATTAACCATTGGACCCACTGCTAGCTTTCTACTGTGGGGAGGGTGACACTGTTGCAATCTGTAATCCAAGCTCTGCCCATTTACCGTAGTATGGTCCAGGCTGCCCCAATGTATTTTCTCAAAGAATATGATGCTCTATCACAGAGATTTCTTTGGACTGGTAATTTAAGGACATCAAAATGGAGTCTTATTAATTGGAATACAGTTTGCTACCCAAAGAGAGAAGGAGGCCTTGGGCTGCGCTCTACTATCCAGTCTAGTCAAGCTCTTGTGGCTAAACTTTACTGGCTGTGGTGTCCCAACCAGTCTTGCCTCTGGGCCCGTATTTTGTCTTCTAAGTATTTTCCAGGTGTGGATTCGACAGATATCCCCAGGCATCTTATTGAGGGAAGTGGTTCTATGGTGTGGACTACCCTCAAACTTGGAGCTCATCTAGTGCAGACCAATCTCTTCTAGATTTGCAACAGTGGGATGGAGGCACTCTTTTGGGAAGACTCCTAGAATGGAGCTCCTCCCCTCCTTTCCTCCCACCCTCACTTGCAGGCACTATGTGATTCCTTTCTTAGTGCTGCTTGGAATATGGTGGATCATTACAAAGAGGGATTTAATCTTGGCATGACTATTGCCTTCCGTTGGAAAAACTCTTCTGCTTGGTCGCCAGGAGGAACTGAGGAGAATAGGTAGGAGCTTTCTCAGATTCTTTCAGCTAGAGTTTGCAGTTCTTTGAGGGGGAGAGATGTCTTGGTGTGGGTAGGTATTTCTAATGGCCATTACTCTATAGCGTTTGATACTTTAAACTGACAAAACAACATTTTGGAGAAGCTGATTTCTTATGGGGAAAGAAGATCTGGAATTGTCTCTCATGGCTGAAATGTAACTTCTTTTTATGGATTCTCACTTATAACCACTGTTTGACGTGGGATAACCTTTGCAGAAGAGGTTTTCAGGGCCCGTCTAGATGTATGCTATGTTGCAATGGTGAAGAGACAAGGTCTCACCTATTCTTCCAATGCTCCTTTGCCAAACGAATATGGCACCTTTGGTGGGAGGCATGGGAGTGTCCTTGCTAGCATGTTTCCTCTATGATTGAGTTTTGGCAATGCCTAGGTTGACCACCCTCAAAAGTGCCCATACTCTAGGTTGCGTGGACTATAGGTCCCTCCTTCATCCTCTAGAACCTTTGGTTAGAGAGAAATAGGAGGATTTTTCATGATTGTTGTTTGGACTCTAGAGCGCTTTGGCTAAAAATCCTTATTGCCCTCCAAGAAACTCTTCAGGAAAAATGTGTTAAGGCCGATGTCCTAAATTCTACTGAAGTCGCGGTCCTTGTACGCATTTCCCCTATGTCAGCTTTGGTTCCTCCACTCAGTCTGCATTTGCGGTCTAGGACAAAGAGTAGGTAGTAGACGTATCCAACTAATCGAATGGGGCATTGGTCCCCTCCAGGCGATGGACTTTTGAAAATTAATGTTGATGGTTCCTCAAAATGAAACCCAGGTGAAGCTGGGATTGGCGGAGTTGGTAGGGGCGCTGCTAGGGAGATGTGTTTTCTATTTTCTATCTATAAAGGGTACCATACAAACAACCTTATGGAGGAGATGGCTATCCTTGAGGCTGTGCAAACCTGTTGCCAGAATGGATGACAAAGAATCATTTGTGAGTCGGATTTGCAAGTGATTGTAAATTTGTTGAATAATTGTAGTTTTGACAATGTTGATTGGTAGCTTGCTATGATTGCTCGGTAGATCCACCAGATTAGTACCTCTCTAGAGTTTGTCTCCTTTAATTATATCCCTCGTGAGTGGAATGGGGTGGCGGATTGCTTGGCTAAATGGGCTTCTGAGTTTGGGCCAGATTGGTGTATTCAAGATCAGAAATTACTTCCTGTGAGTTTGTCTTGCACCTTGGCTCAACTTCTTGAGCAGGATATGGTGATGTAATTTTCCCGAGTTTTGGGTCTTTATTAATAAATTTTTACCCCTTTAGTTAAAAAAAAAACAACAGAGCTCTAGAGAGGAAAACAAATTCATTTTACCATTAGATAAGTTCGTTAAGTTTTCAACTTTCAAACTCTATGTCATAAACTTTTCGTTGATAAGACTCCAAAAAATGATATTCAATTATTAGTGGGTGCATATTTGACATCTAAAAATTGGGGTGTGTATGTTAGGGCATAATAGAATCTAAACCAAATGGTGGCACTAATTATACTCAGTGTAGTAGTTCCTCTTTTCTAATTAATTATATTTGGACTCAAGTTTGGAACATAATACTAATTATTTTTATCTTTTCATCTATTTTTATATATATTAATATTAGTAGTACATACCAATAGGTACTATATGAATCACCCAATCTAAATATTTATTCATATTAAACAAATAAGAAACTTTTAAAATCTATATTATTTTAGAATGTGTAAATTTTAATAGTAAAAAAGGGAATATTCATTTCCTCATGATAGAATATTACATTGAGTATTTAATATTTACCTTGTTTCTAAAGTTTTGAAAAAATTAGTATTTGATTTCTATTTTAATAAACTAAATATATTATTTGGACACATTTTATGTAATTAATGTCAGCTGTTAGGATCCCAAAACATTAACATTCATTATGTGAATTGATGGTGAATATTGTAGGGAATACAAATAAATAATGGTCCAATTTTAGATTAAACGTGAGACAAGAGTAGATGTACATGTGGATATTACTTTGGTTAAATGTTAAAATGATACCCCGTGAGTTTTTTATTTTATATTAAAAAAAATTTCATGTTTTTTTTAGTAATAGATGGGTGGGTCTTTCCTATTTATGGCCATTGTTTCAAATGTATGCGTTAGAAATCTTCAACTAAATATGGATTGGATAATTTGGGACTACGTCAACGAACATTGAGTGGATATCATTCATTTTTAATTTGTAAATACGGAAATAATACTTAGGTTTTATGACATTTTGAAGTGGAATATGTGAAAAAGTGATTATTTTTAAATATTAGAAATGATTAATTATTTGAGAGTTTTAATATATTTTTAAAATAAATAAAAAATATATTTGTATGTCATTTAGGGTTTCAAATGAACTATGTAAAAAAATAGTGTTTGAAAATAGCACACAATATTGGTTAAACTAGCTATTAAAAAAATTCAATTTGTTATCTGTTTCTTGCTTTTTTATTTATGGCATAACACTTATAATAGAAAGCTTCAACTGACTATGTTTTGGATGCATTGGGACCATGCTAGCATGCAATAAGTGGATGTCATTGTTTGCTTTTATCTATGAATAAAGGAAAAAAAATTATATTAATTATTTTTTTGAAGTGGAATGCATGTAGAAATTTTGTTTTGTAATTAAGATGGAAGATTGGTTATTTGGGATTTACATTTTTTTTTAACAAATAAACATAAATGTTTTTAACTTTTATGTCATTTAAGATTTTTAAGTGAAAGGTGTATATAAATATATGCTTCTAAATAACATTAAATATTGTTTGTATTATTTGGAAATGGATTTATTTTATTGTGAATGTTTATTACTTTCATGTTTAAAACATTTTCTCTCAATAATCACTTAAATTATTTACAAGGGGTTAAATCATTTCTAATAAAGTGATGATTTACGCATAGTGTTATTGATAATATGATTCCAAAAACAACCAAGGCTACTAATATTTTTGTGTGGTTTTTTTGGTGAAAGTTTAACTCATTTTCCCATTATGTTATAGTTTTATTTTCTTGCTCTTCTATTTAGAACATATTTTCCTCAATGATGTTGATGGTGGCATGCACTTTGATAATGTAAGAAATTTTTTCTTCTATTATAATAGTTTTTGGAAAAAGTGTTGTAATTGATGTCAAAGGTAATGAAAAAGTGGTGATGTCATTGATGAAGGTTGATATCACGAAGTGAAAAGAAGGCCTTGTGTGCTTAATAAGTGATTCATGTGGTTTGAGTTGTCTTGATCAATGAAGAATGATATTACAGGCTTATAAGATACTCTCAAGTGTATTAATATGCTTTGTAAGCTAAACTATTGGTCTGGTAGAACCTCAAGGTGGTTTGGTAACAAGGAATTTTGAAGAGAGGTCATTTTTTAGGTAGGGTCCTAGCTTGTAGAGACGAGATGGAGATAAGATAGAATAGTATGAGCTTTAAATTGATCATGGTAATTTTGGAGCATTTGTATGAAGTATATAGTCAGTTAGTGACTCTCAAGAGTGAGCTACAGTAACAAAGCCTCATTAAGAGTTTACATCTAGGCTTAGCCTTATGACCCTAAGTGGCCTAATGAAGTAGTTTGAGCAGGTTTGGTGAATTTTTGAGTTAATGTGAGTTTTTTTCATGATATAACAAGTTATATCTAGTGTATCTATGTATTTATAGGTTAAGGAATGAATACAAAGGTGTATGAGCATTCTCTTGGTGATCTCAAGGGTATGCAATCCTAGGTGGGATTGAACAAATGAGATAATTTGGTCAATTCTAAGTAAAATATAGAAAAGATGAGTGTTGAAAAAGATATATTATGTTGTATTAGAAGTGTATACCAAGTTTGAAGTCATAGTTTTGTAGCAAAATTCCTAAGAGTGGTTTTGAAGTTTATTAAGTGCTTAGAATGAAGAGATGAGAGCTTCAAAAGAAAGTTTTGATGCTCGTTGGCATCTGTATACTTTACATGGTGACCTGAGCCTTTTTGGAGAGATTTAATATGGAACTAATAAGGTTTTATAGTAATTTTAGTATGGTTTTAGGTACAAATCTTTATGAACATTTGTTAAGAAAACTAGTAAAAACCCTCCTATAAACCCTCTTAATAAACTTGATTGGATAAAACTTGTTGGATAATTCCTAGAATACATTTTCAAGTCATTTTTGATGATTTGATGTTGTATATTACTCCATGCATCTCCAAGTGGTAATGGTGTGTTAGGGTAGTGAGCAAAAGGTACAAAAAAAGGGCTTCTTTTTGAAGATTTTGATATTAAAGGTAGGGTTGAATGAGGAAATGCATGTGAATCATTATTTGTTTAAGGTAAAGACATGTAGTTGAAACCCATGAAATTATTTTTTCAAGTTTCATCTTCTATTTTAATAATTTTTATCATGTAAATTATCCTATCCCTAAATCTACAAAGAGTGAAAATAGTGAAAGAAAATAGGTTTGAGTGAGAACCTTTTTATGGATGATGTGAAGATGAATATGAATGGATCCAATTATTTTGGGTATTTTTTAATACACATTAATAATTTTCAATTGGTTGGTCAGTTTTTTTGGTGCTCATACATAGGCTAGAAGGTGCTCATAAGGTGACTTGTCTGAGTAAGATGAACTATGAAGGTGTGTGTTCTAGAAGTTAATCCATAAGTTCCTAATATGATATTAAACCTACGTTAATTTTTGATTGGATTTGATATTATGATGTTTAAGTATCAAATTAATTCATTTTAATATCAATGAAGTTTTTTTGAAAGTTTTAGATGTCATGTTCACTATGATTATGTTTTGGGCCAGTTTGACTGGTTCAGGTGTGCTAGATGAGATAAAGTTTTTTAGGTACCTTTACAAGAGATCATGCATAAAATGGAAATATTTTTGTGTTTTAAGACATAAATGGGCCATAAAATATTTATTATATATTAATATATATGTTAAGTGATTGAACCATGAAATCTAAAATGGATTATCTAGTTGTGTGTCCATAGTGTTAGAGTGGTTTGAGAGATTGGTCAGTTATACCAATGATTTATGTCAAGACAAGATATATAACTTATGAATAATTATATATAGATATTATAGGAACCACTTATGTGGATTATATTTTATGAAAGTGTACTATTAATTTCAAGTAATAAGTTTTTTCATGACTATACTTTTGGAGGCCATAGGCAGTCTGAGTGGTCAGTTTGAAGAAATGAGTTTGAAGTTGTTTGACCTGAGTTGAGGAAATAAATGAGTTTTAAGATGTCAATGAATTATAAAAGGTTAATTTTAATTAATTTTAAGTCATTTTGTGTTCATATTCAAGTTTGAAAAGATAATATTCTTTATTGTACTTTGATTGTGTCTTACCAGAACTGAGTGAGCTTGTTATAAAGGTGATTTTGGATTATCAGAGCTTGAGTGAAGGAGTAAAATAGACATGGAGAGGTTTATTAATTAAATAAATATATATATGTGTGTGTGTGTGTGTGTGTGTGTGTGTGTGTGTGTGTGTGTGTGTGTGTGTGTGTGTGTGTGTGTGTGTGTGTGTGTGTGTGTGTGTGTGTGTGTGTGTGTGTGTGTGTTTTAAATTGGTTTATTTTATAAAAAAATATTTTATGCTTCAATTATAAGAGAGAGACTTTTCTATGTGTGAAGGCCTAAAAGGTGAGTAGACCTAATTGATAGGTTCAAGGAGTGAAATGGAATTACAGGTAGTAAAAACCCAATGAGATATTAGGATGGAACTATTGAAGTGTTATTTTAATTTTTTTAATAATTTTTGGAAGATAAATATGGTCCAAGGATTTCAAGGGTAATGTGTGTCTTGAAGAAGGGTTAATCCTATTAGGTCTTTGTTAGGCCTAATTGAATTTTAGCCTCTATAGGTTATAACTGACATATGGAATGTTTGTTTATAATATTTATCATTTGTATTAAACTATTTTAAGTGTGATACAAGTATTTTAATTATACTTTCATACCAATATGGGTTAGATGAAGAGTGTGGTATAAAGGCAAGGCCTAATTTGCCTATTTGGACTAGTTCAAATGGAGTGGACTTAAGCGAAGGAAAGTGGTCAATCATATAGTATAGGTAGGTAATTTAGGAAAAAAAAATAGTGAAGAAGATAATTAATGCATATATAACCAATTTTATTCATGTGGATACATAGGTGATTGGACCTAATAATCCTAAAAGAGGCATATTGAGCGAGTGAGCCCTACAAGCTATTTGAGTGAGAGTGAAGGGGAAAGAGTGTAAATAAAGGAGGTCATCATCAATTAAAGATTACAAAATAGGTGTTAAATATGATCATATATTCAAGGTATATGATTTTTTTCTTGGTTGTGTAGGGGGTTGGATCCTCCTTATAAGTTGGAGCTTGTAGAAGACTAGTTGGGTGGGTGCTCAACTAGGTAAGGGTTGGAGAGCCTTGTGAACTAGGTGCTTCACTAAATGTTAAATATTGTAATTATAGGATATTATTCCATGTGCATGGTTTAGTGGTTTTTATCCCCTAATAGGGTTTTACACATATCTCTTGTGTTCTCTTATATGCTTGTGCAGATGTTTGCTTATACAATAATCTCTTATGTGAATGTATGCCTCATAGAATGGTAAATGAGATTTAATGGTCATTGTTGTGCAACTGATTCACCCCACCTCTCAATAGCTAATTCATAAAATTGTTATCAAATCTATACCTTTTGTAGGATTTTTGATAATGTACTAGGGATCTTAAGTAGCTTAAAGTGTGATGAGGATAAAGTTTATCTTTTTTTTAATGATGGATAAGTTTGTGAAGATCATGATTCAAGTATTTATAATAGTATTATCAAGGTTGAAGAAGAAGGATCATGTTAAATTTAAATCCAAGATCAAACCTAATTCGATACACAAAAGGAATCTAAAAACATATTGTGAAAAAGGTACAATCAAGGCACTCCAAGGTAGTCTCTTGGTTAGCTAGCATGATAAGTATAGGTATATGCAAGTGTCTTATAAGTGTAATGTTTTATTCAGTAATGCCCATACTTGGAATGAATGTTTGAGCTCAAGGAGGTGTCTAAGGTGAAAGAGTCAGAATAGTGGAATGGAAGAGTTAAAGAATGGTCTATGAGATCATTGGTAGTCTTGTTAGACTTAGTTTATGATTTGTAGATGTTTCAATGAGTGATTGACTTATTGAAAAGGACATAAAAATATCATCAATGTTTTTAAAATGACAATTTATATGTCATCATAATCAAAGTATTCTTGTGATTATGTACAAGATTGTTTCTTTTTTCAAATTAAAACATATCTTGAAGGTAGCAATGTTCTAAATGCAAAAGGATGGCTTTAGAAGATCATAGAAGAATGTGATGGCATGTTGCTGATGTCATTTGATGTTGATTAGTTGTTCTTATTTTATTGATAGGATTCTAAGTGTTCCTATTTCATATAATGTGGTTTCAAAATTTGCCTTTGAGTCTATGCCTTGTAGATAATATGTTTCATAAAGGGAGAATTATCTAAGGATCATTGAATGCTTGTTGATGTTATGAGGAGTTACTTTACCATGTTGTGAAGTTGTTCAAGCCTACTTGAGGTGGTCTAATTGATTCAATAGGAATGAGGTAAGCAATAAGGAGTGGTTCCATGTTGAATAGGTTTTCCTAAGACCATGTCAAATTATTTGAAGATGTCTAAAACATGGAGGAAGCTTATGGAGGTTGGATATGAAGTATTTGACATGGTTTGGTACCTTGGTGAGGGTTGTATGGGCCATTACGTCTCATTTTTTGTTCATTGAGGACACTTGTTGAAGATGAATTTTTCCAGATAAAGCATGGAGTTAGGGGGAGCTAACTTCGATAGTTTGAGGGGATTGAAGATATATGCATAATGTGAGGGGGAGAATATATAATATGTTCCAATTTCAAGCTTAAGTCATGATGGAGAAGTATATTATAGATGTAATCTCAAGAGACAAGTCATAAAATTTGATATCATGACTTGATCAAACCAAGTCATAATTTTAAAAATTTATTGAATCTTCATATATGAACACAAGGGGATATTGTGAGCTTTGTAAGTAAACAAGTCCAAGGATTAGGTATGAAATAGTGAGTGAGAATCCAAAGATAAGTTGCTGAGTAAAAGAATAGGAATACCCAGGTTTGTTACATGAAGATGATCAAGATGTGTATGTCAAAGGGGGATCAATTATTCATTGATGTCCATGAAAAATAAGTGAGTATCTTGAACACCTAAAGTATATTTGAATGCATGCATAATGTTAAGGGGGGTTTAGTTGGTGTTTAGTCCACTTTGTAATTAATTTAAAAGGGGGATAAGGATAAAAAGAGGTTACCATCAATGAAAAAGGGGGAGATTATTTTCAAAAGTGTTGTCATTGATGTCAAATGTAATGACAAAGTGTCGATGTCATTAATGAAGGTTGATATCGTGAAGTGACAAGAAGGCCTTGTGTGTTTGATAAGTGAACCATGTGTTTTAAGTTGTCTTGATAAATGGATAATGATATGTTAGTTTTGTAACATATTCCTAGGTGTATTAAGATTCTTTGTAAGCTACAAGAGTGGTCTAGTAGAAGCTCAATGTGGTTTGGTAATAAAGAAGATTGAAGAGAGATCATTGCTTAGGCATGGTCATGGCTTGTAGAGACAAGATGGAGATAAGATAAAATATTAAGAGATTGAGATTGAGCATGGTACTTTTGGAGTATTTGTATGAATTATAGATTTAGTTCATGACTCTCAAGATTGAACTACACTAGCAAGACCTTATTAAGGGTTGCATCTAGGCTTAGACTTATTACCCTAGGTGGCCTAATAAAGTAGTTTGAGTAGGATTGGTGACGTTTGAGCTAATGTGATTTATATTCATGATATAAAACTTTGTATCTAGTGTATCTATATAGTTACAGGTCAAGGAATGAAGACAAAGGTACATAAACAGTGTCTTGGTGATCTCAAGGGTATGCAAGCCTAGGTAGGATTGAACAAATGAGATAGATTGATTAATTCTATGTATAATATGGAAAATGTGAGTGTTTATATATATATATATATATATATATATATATATATATATATATATATATATATATATATATATATATATGGTATGTTTTCTTGGAGGAGTATATAGAGTTTAAAGTCATAAGTTTGAAACCAAATTACTAAGAGTGGTTTTAAAGTTTTTTGAGTACTTAGAATGAAGACATGAGAGCTTGAGAATAAATTTCTGATGCTCATTGGCATGTGTAGAATTTTCAACGTGACCTAATCATTTTGGTAGAGATGAAATATGTAAATAACAAGGTTTTACAAGAATTTTTTATTGGTCTTAGGTACAAATCTTTATGAACATTCGTTAAGAATGTAAATTGGTCAAAATCCTCTTATAAGTCCTCTTAATGACCTGATTGGATAAAACTTCTTGGATAGTGCCTAGAATGTATTGTAAATTTATTTTTTTATTATTTCATGTTTTATATTACTCTTTCATGCATCTACAGGTGGCAATGGTGTGTCAAGGTGATGAACATAAGGTATAGAAAAGTTCTTATTTTTGAATATTTTGATACTACAATTAGGGTTGACTAAGTCAACAAATGAAAATAATTTTTGGTTGAAGGTAAATAATTTTTATTAAAACCTAAGAAGTTTTTTTGGAAATTTTCATAATTTATGTCAATAATTTTTATCATGGGAGTTATCCTATCACTAAATCTGCAAAGAGTGAAAATAGTGAAAGAAACTAGGCTTGAATGAGAACCTATTTAGGGATGATGTGAAGATGAATATGAATGGATAAAATGGTTTGGATTATTTTTTAGAGACATATTACTCATTTTACCTTGGTTTTAATTTTTTTTTTTGTGCTCATTCACAAGCTAGAAGGTGCTCATAAAGTGACTTTTTTGAGTAAGATGAACTATGAAGGTGTGTTTTCCATAAGTTTATCCATATGTTCCTAATATGATATTAAACATACATAATTTTTTTATCATATTTTATATTAATATTTTTAATTAACACATTAATTCATTTTAATATCAATGAATTTTATGAACAAGTGTTAGATGTCATGTTCCCTATGACTGTGTTTTGGGCTAGTTTTACTACTTCAAGTATGCTAGGTGAGATGAAGTGCTTGAGGTCCCTTGAAAAGATGTGATGCATAAAATGGAAATATTTTTATGATTTAATATCTAATTTTTCTACAAAATATTTATGGGATCTTAATAGATAGGTTATGTGATTGAACCATGAAAGCCAAAAAGGCTTGTCTAGTTACATGTGCATAGTGTGAGAGTGGTATTAAAGATTGGTCTATTAGACAAATGATTTATGTCAATAAAAGAGATATAAATGATTTATAATGATATATATACCTAAAATGTACCATTTATGTGTATTATATGTTGTTAAAGTGTTATTTCAAGTGAAAATAAGAAGTTGTTCATGACTATACTTTTGGAGGCTACAGGCAGTCTGAGTGGTTAGTTTGAAGAAGTGAGTTTGAAGTTGTTTGAATTGAATGGAGGAAAAAAATTAGTTTGAATATGTAAATTAATTATATAAAGTTCATTATAATTCATTTTAATTCCCTTTTTTTTCATATTAAATTTTGGATAGACAAGATGTTTTGTTGTACTTTGACTATGTTTTCCCAGAACTGAGTGAGCCTATTATAGAGGTGATTTTGGATGATTGGAGCTTGAGTGAAGGATTAAAATATAAATTAAGATGTTTATAAGTAATTAATTATATATTATTTATTTTCAAAATTGGGTTGTTCAATAAAAGTGATTCTATGCTTCAATTATAGGAGACAAACTTTTCTATGTGTGAAGGCTTTAAAGGTGAGTAGACCTAATTAATAGGTTCTAAGTGTGAAATGTAGTTCCAAGTAGTAATGATACAATGAGATATTATGAGGTACCTATTAAATTTATATTTTAATTTTTTCATCATTGGTGGAATCTAAATATGGTCAAAGGAGTTCAACGGTAACATGTGCCTTGAAGAAGGGCTAATCCTCTTAGGTCGCTATTAGGCCTAATTGAGTTTTAGCATCTATAGGTTATAACCAAACTATGGAGTGTTTTTTTATCATATTTTATGTGTTTATTAATCTATTTAATTTTTTATAAAGGTGTTTTAATGATCTTGGTCGAATAATATGGGTTAGATGAAGTGTGTGGTATAAAGGCAAGGTCTAATTGGCCTATTCAGACTAGTTCAAATGGAGTGGACTTAAGCTAAGGAAAGAGATAAATAAATGAGAAAATTTAGATAATTTAGGAACATAATATGGTTAATAATATAATTCATTAATATCTAACCAATTTTATATAGGTGGATACACATGTCATTAGACATGATAAGCTTAGAAGATGCATATTGAGCGAGTAAGCCCTAGAGGCTATTTGAGTGAGAGTAAAGGGGAAAGAGTGAAAATAAAATAGGTAATAAATATTTGAATATTAATAAATATGTGTTTAATATGATCATATATTCAAGTTATTTGAGTTTTTTCCTGGTTAGCTAGGGGGTTGGAGCATCCTTGCAAGTTGGGGCTTGTAAAAGACTAGTTGGGTGGGTGGTCAACTAGGTAGGGGTTGGAGCTCCTTGAAAATTGGGTGATTAATTAAATGTTAAATGATTTCATTATAGGATAGTATTCCACATGTATGTTTTAGTTGGTTTAATCCCCCAAGAGGGTTTCCCACATATCTCTTATGTTCTCCTGTATGCTTGTCTAGATGTTTGCTTATGCATTAATATCTTATGTGAATGTATGCTTCATGGAATGGTAAATGGAATTGAATGGTAATTTTTACGAAAATTATTCACCCACCCAACTATTCATTAAAAAATTCCAAAAATATTTAATATGGAGAGTAAAAATCTAAAATCTAAACACAAATCTCATGAACTTTTTCTAAATCCCCTTGACATAGAGACTTACAAGAAAAGAAATAGAAGATCATAACTTAGTGTTTAAACACCATAATATTATGAGATGTCCCATGATAAACTAAAATTCTTGTGATTTTTTATTTTATACATTTTTATTCTTATTTTATTTTTTATATAGTTATGTTGAATTTCAAATAGAATAATTTAGTATTTCTAAGAAAAATGTAAACAGGTGTTCAAGATGCATTTTTATTATCGTAGTTTAATCTCAATCCTAAAATTTCAAATAAAATTGATGGAATTCATGATCTGGAAACATACCTTCAAAGGATGAGGATTTTCATAAAACCTTTCTCTAGTGAATAATACTTTGGGTATGCGATGACACTTTTTACATTCATTGTTTGTAGAAAAGGCATAATGTGAAAATATAAATATGCTTATCGACATAAAGAATAAAATATCTATAATGTAATATATAGTGTTTAATTATCCCATATTTCATATTATTTCACTATGGAATCCCACTTCATGGCCAAATCAGCTATTGTTTCAACAAATATCCTGAGAATAATAAATTGAGTGCATGTATCTTAGTATCAACTAGTTGTTTGCATCTTCAATCTTATTGGTTTTTTATTTTTCATGATATAGGCACACAAGGATTTTTTGTTATTAAAAAAAACATATATGATTGTGGATAAAGTCCATTTAGTTCCATATTTTAATTTCTAATGAATAATTTGACATACCTTCTCTTAGGCACTATGTAATATAATATTTTTTAGTGCAATTTCAGCTCAGAATGAAAAATTAAATCTTATTTTCAAAAATATTTAAATAATAATATGATATTCAATAAATCAAATTTTCAAATTTACAAAGATATATCATTCATATTTGAATTACATACACATGAAACCACATCAAAGGAGGTTCATTTGTATTTCATTGGATGCCCTTTTTACTTTAGACCAAATAAATTAATGGTCATTGGAAAGACAAATCATAGTTTCTGTTCATTCTGGATGTGACCATAAAAAATAACACATAACATATATGCCTTTTAATTGAATGAAAATAATTTTTATTATGAAGTGATTATAATATAATTTACAAATCTTGTTTCCATTCTCAATTAAATTGCATTGATTAATATATCTTCAAAAACATATAACATGTTTAATTTAAATGTGAGATATATGTTGTGCATATAAAACATAGAAGAGATAAAGTGCATAAACTATGAAGATAAAGAGACATATTCATAATACATTATATGCATTTTCCACACATGGATCATATTCATTATAAAATATCAAAAAAATAAGTTTTGATTTATTGGTTGTTGACAGACTTTTTGAACCAAAAATTGTCTTAAAATAAACATGAAGAGTATCCCTATGAGCTATGAAATATGTAGTGCATAAAAAATTAAGATAAAATTAAATTACATTTGTTGTACTTAGTCTTTAAACAAAAAATTAATGATACATCCATACATTCTTATAAGACTTGCAAGCAACTGCACTTCAAATTAAACATCATTAAATTTTATACATCTGAAAAAAATATCATATGTTACATTGACTAGTATTAAATATTATAAAGTTAAAAAATCACATATCTTAGTTTCTTTCAATATTTTAAATTTAGAAAGACACAAAAAAAATGTCCTAAACATATAGGCACTAACATGTCATTTCCATCTATATCAATATTCACATATCTAAAAGAGAGTTTATTTAAACTTTAAATAGCCTTTGCACAAATAAGAGAATTGGGTCATAGAAAACCTCAACTAAAATTAAAAATAGAAATCATCAATATCCCCTAAGATATTGATCTAATTTAAAAATAATTACCATTCAATGTAGATTAATCTAAAACCATTAAATAAATTACCTAAGAAGATAGTTGGAATACAAAGATCCATACCGAAAAGGAAATACATGTGAAAATAAATTATTATAAGTTTTAAAACAATTATGAAAAATGTCATTGTATCACATGGAAAATCTAAGAATAAATAAATAATAGAACACACTCATTCATTTTTTTAATCACAATAATGAAGAACAATCAGCTTTTTAAAATGAGGTAAAACCTAACTATGACATTTATAATGACATTCCCATTGTGTTAGAGTGGGCCACAATCAAGGATCTATTGGATAGGGTCAAATTCATGAGTATAAATATTTATGGAGCTGTAAGATAGGAAAAACAAATCATAAGAATAATAACCCTATCTTTAAAATCAAATATTACATTAATGAGCAATAATTATCTAAAACTTTCATAGGAAGGTACATTATATAGTGAAGAATTATGTAACCCAAGAATATAATTAACTCAATTCATAATTAGAAAATAACTTAAAGTACATTTACCCTAATGACCTAGTGTCAACCTAATAAAGTTAATTAGACTATGTAGGTAAAACCACATAGTGGGAAAATCCTACACTAATATCCCCCTTAAACGTAGCTTAGGTTGGTAGAAGAACTGGGCCCTGGAACAGAGGCCTAATGAGGTACCCAAGTATATAGAAATTATACCATAAAGAAGGAATAAGATGGAGCTACCCATACCCAAAAAGAGCATGAAAATGAAGCTACTTAATCTTAATGAAGGTTTTGGTGAATATATAAGCAATTTGTTCCATTATATGGATGTAGCAGAGATCAATTACTTGATCATAGATTTGATTTCAAATGAAATGCATGTGAATATTGATATGATTGGTCCTTTGATGGAGGACTAGATGATGTTATATATGAATTATGCTTTGATTGTTGGATAAGATGATTTTTGGTCATCTAAACTAGATTCCAAACTCAGTGAGAATCTCTTGAATCCAAATAGCCTCAATGGTAGTATTATAAATTCCATGTATCCTACCTTAGTGGAAGATAATGAAGTAGCATTCTGATTATTTCTTAACCAACTAATTAGATATGAGTTGAGGGAAAAACTATAGCCTAAAGTAGAATTATGATTTTGAATATTTCTATCCCAATCTGAATCTATATGAACAATCAAGTCTATGTTGATTCCTACTCCATAGTGAATCTTGAAACTATGAGAACTTTGAATTTAGTAAATAATCCACATATCAACTTTCTATTACATCTCATGTGGTTCCTTCATGAATCTATAAATATTTCCCACTATATATGAAATGCCAAGTCTAGTGTGTGTAAGGTAGATGATATTGCCAACATGTTTTTGATACGAGGTATAATTAACCAAAGGAGATAGTCAACTAGCCTCAACCTTCACATTGGATCATAAAGGATTCAAGTCTAGATTATAATCAACTATGTTGAACTATGCAAGCAAATGAAGAGTACACTTGGATTATGTAAAAATGATACTAGATTTATAATGAGAAATTTCAATCCTAAGGAAGTCATGCAATAATCCCAAGTTATTCATTGATAACCTATCAAAAAAATAGGTTTCACTATTGTGATGGTGGATGAATAACTCCATGTGATCAATATGTCATCTACATAGAGAACTAGAATCAATAGTGAATTATCCCATTATAAAATGTAGACATTCAGATCAAAATGAGATTTGTTGAACGCAACTAAAATAATAAAGGAGTCCATCTTTGCATACAAGCTTGATGAGATTATTTGAGTCCATAGATAGATTCTTGAAGTTTACAAACTAAGGAGGAATATTTCACAAATCCTTGTGGTTGTTCAACATATATTTCTCTTTGAGTTCACAATGAATAAAGACACTCTTCATATCCATTTAACGAACATCCCAATGATATGTTGTAACAATGGAGAGACTGAGTCATATTAACTTCTTCTTCAAAATTGAGGTGAACATATTAGTATTCTAAATGCCAAGCAAATGGCAAAAACCCTTTCTTACCAAACATGCTTTGATTTGTTGTGAACCCATTTGTTACAAATTTTGGTGGGTAGATCCACCTAAATCAAACAAGTTTTCTTTGTTTAGGAAGATGGACTAAATCCTAACTTTTGTTACTCAACAAGGAATCATATTCCTCTTTCATAAAAGTATCCCTTAAAAAAATGCCTGATGCCTTAAACAAAATGTGGATCATAATCAAAAGTAATGAAAGCATGTGGGGCATTATATAATTGTGAATGGGGTTTCCTAGTGTGTAATATATCTCGAACCCATTGGGAAACACTTTCTAGTGTCTATCTATCCCAAAGAAGACCTATTCTTAGATAATTTGGAGGATATTCCTCATCCTCTAAATATATTCTAGGAGAATGAGGAGGGGAATACTCATCACCACTCTCATCATTAAAAATAGAATAAGAATTTAGATCATTAGGAAGTTTCTTAGGTGGATATGAATTATCATAAATTTAATTAAATCCTATTACACCCTAGGAAGAGGGAGGAGTGTCATGTGTGGATTATTGAAGACCCTCTTGAAACTAAAAAACTCCTAAAAAAATAACTTATGAGTGGTGGGATAGATAAGCTTCTATGCCTTAATACCCTCAAAATGTCTAACAAATATGTAAGGCTGACTCTGAGGTTTTATTGCCTTATGTTACTTCTTCAGAATGTAGGCATTAGTATCAGATCCAATTACTTATAAGTGATTTATTATGGGTTTATATAAACTCCAAGATTTAAAGGATTGATTCATCAAAAATATTTATGAGGAACATAGTTCTACATATAAGACACATAGTTCATGGCCTTGGCCCACTATTGAAGTGCAAGAGACTTAGAGTGTAGCATAAAGTTAGCTATTTCCTTTAAGGACCTATTTTATTACTTGGACCTTTTTCACTTCATAGAAATGAATATATAATTAATATTAGCCTAAAAATTATTGACCACATCTCTTGGAACAAACAAAATGGATTTCTTCTGTAGATTCTTCTTTTGTTGACTCAAGCCTTTGATAGAAGATTGAAAGTGTTCTAAATGTGCTTGAGATAGATCAAGGACATCCTCCTCAATATTGGATCCCCACAGGATCTCTATCCTTTATCTTGGGTCAAATTAGTCAAGGGCTCCACCTTTTAATATATATGATTTATTCACCACCCTACCTAAGTGTTTGCTCAGTCACTCTTTGCAAACTAGTAGTCTATGGATCTAATCTAACTCTAACTAAATATTGGGTCATGTGTGAAATTGGGACCTCTACTTGTGATTGGGCTGCTATATGAATTAGAGTATCCAATCTCCTTAAATATTTTTCTTGTATAGAAATTATCCAAGGTTTCAATTCTTTTTATAGAGGGATATTAGTAGATTTCACCATTACCCATGGATGGTAAATAGTGGGAAGATTTTCTATCCTTGGATTATAAATTAACCACTCAAGGATAGGTGGATAATATTATATTTTTTCTTTGCTAAAAAAGTTGAATTAACTCAAAGGAGTGATGGTTGCCCTTGGTTTCTTTTCCTTTGGAACAATGGTAGTCTTGGATTTTCTCTTTGGAGTGTTAATAGGAACCAAGTCTAAAGACTTCCCTTTATTATTTTATTATGTAGTTTTCTCAACACTTATTTTCTCTTTGTCTAAATATATATCATAAGACATAGATATTATCTTTAATACATCTAAAATAGACTCATTAGGATCTACAGATGTCATATACACCTCCTCTTGAGGTAGCTCTTGATCTGCTTCCTTAGATGGTTCAGGAGATGATGAACTTGAATCAATTTCATTAGGCATCCTCTCTTCTAGTCGATATTATATTTATACTTTTGTTGAGATAAAATTAAAATAATAAAAAATAATCAAATGATAATGGATTGGGCCTAATTTCCATCTATTTTCTATTTCTTGGTCCCTATTTAGTCTAGACTCAGGTCTTATGTTGTGCTCCTTCAATTTTCTAGTTACTTCAAAATATGAGGATGTTTTAATGTATATGAAGTCAAATAAAATGGTTTTATATTCATATGGTAATTTAAAATATCCTTGATCCTTAAATTATATTTTATGCTACCATAAGGGTCTTATTGCCTAAGATCATCCATCTATAGGTTGAAAGACAACCTATATTTTGATGCAGCCTCAATATGATCCTAATATTTGAAAATTGTGTTGAAAATTATCATTGGAAATCTATGTAGGATACCTTTTCTCTTATTTTTTCCAAGTATATCTATACCATGGAATAACTAATAGGTCACCTCTTGTTCTTCTAGTTTATCAGGAGCATGGACTAACAATTTGAGATGAGAATTTTGAGTTCTTTCAATCCTCATAATAGTATAGTCAAGGTATAACCATATGTATCCCACTACTTCAAAATATTTATTTATTAGAGAGACAACTCTTTCCATAGGGATACTAGTTATAGCTTCACTTAGTGTAGGGTAGACACAATCACAAATAAATTAAATGTGGTCTCTATACTTATAGATGTGTAACTTGGAATAGTATTAGAAGGTAGTCTGAGTATGACTTGAAGACCATTCTCTCTAGTGGGGAATCATTTTGGTTTCACACAAGGCCTCTAAAAGATAGGACATCATGTAAAACTTAGTCTTCTTCTTATGCCTGATTGTGTATATTTGTCTACTTAAGGAGATGTTGATTATCTCACCCAATGGAGAAACTATCACCTTTTCAATGATGAAATACACCATGGGTACCCACAATGGATTTACATATGCTATAGTTGTACATCAATACAACTTATTCAACATGGTCATCACCATCCTAATTCTAGGTCTAAATTGACTTTTTGGGATGTTCTTTATAGGGTCTGTAATAACCTAGTTACCAAATTATAACCACATATCTAGGGTATCCATCATGTTATGTTGCTTAGACCATGAATTAATTGACTTCAGATCAATCTAGGCCTTGGGAAGTTTGTAATAAGACTCAAAGGTGATTGGGGAAATGTAAGATACTTTAATCTTATTATGTTCATTAATTAACATGCCCTTTTATATTTTAGCTTCCTTTAAAATGGGATGAAGAATATCAATGCAATGAAGTACCTATGATTTTGTAGATGCATAGTTAAGTTTGATCATTTGGATGGTTAAAATGTTATTTTATAGTCTCTTCATTGAGAGCATATTCTCTTTTTCCTTGGTGATAAATGGCTGGTTCTCAATTATCTAGAACAATTTAAAATAATTAGTATCCCCTATGTTCAAAGAAGTAGCTACAAACTTCATATCTTTGAACACACGACCTTTTGAATCTGACATCAAATATATATCAACTTCTTGATTTGAAACATGTTTATTAGATGCCATTACTATAATTAAAATTTAATTATCCTATTACACCCTTTAGTTTAACTCCTCTCAGCTAAATCAAAATAAATTCAAAGAGAATCTAGGGTTTACCATACACTTTAGGGATTTTATAGGTTTATGTAGAGCTCTAATAGCAAGAAGCTAGTTTGAAAGTTAGCTTTGATGACTTAGATTGCATTTGGATTTCACATTTATACCTTATGCATGCTTGGGTCCACAAGATCTTCTAATATGATGTTTTATACGTATGTGGCACTGACATGTCATGCTTCTCATTTATTTAGAATGTGACCATTTATTACTTTTGGACACATGTCATTACCTCATGTAATCTTGAAGCTTGATCAATTCACACGATTTATCTATTAAGAATTATTCCTAGCCTTGACTCCATCATGAGCTATTTATCTTCCATCTAAGCTCTTGAGTGTGTGTAACTTGGTAGCATTGTGGGCTCTCTATGTACCTTGCAAATATTCTTCATCACCTAAATAGTATCTCATCATGTGGAAACATCTCATTTGATTTGGGATTTTTAAATTATTGACTTCACTTACACCATTAATATTTAATGTACAATCAAATATGGGCCATTAATCTTCCTTTTATGGGATTATACTTACACCATTGATTTATAGAATGCATTATCAAGCATGGA
Organism: Torreya grandis; assembly: GCA_037957365.1. Classification (NCBI taxonomy): domain Eukaryota; kingdom Viridiplantae; phylum Streptophyta; class Pinopsida; order Cupressales; family Taxaceae; genus Torreya; species Torreya grandis. The sequence goes on from JARHVA010001208.1 coordinate 225,627, forward strand.
ACATTGATCTAGATAATCATACACAACATCAAACATGGGTCATTGATATTCTTGATCACTTTGTCGGGATTGTAAAACTTGTCACTTTCATGTTCCTTATCAATATCCTTGACTTATTGACCTTTTCTCACTATTTAAATCTATTATTACTTTATCAAGATAGTGGCACTTGTCACTCTCACATTGTATTTTAGAATCCTTTTATGCTTTGACTTCTCACTCACTGTTGGATCTCTATTACACTGTTAACACACACTATTAATTAATTATTTTGACTTATTGACCCTATCATTTTCCATGAATCATTGATCTTTACTTCAAGCTCTTGAGATTTAGCCACTTGGAAATCTATCATTTAATTTATTCTTATGGACAATGAAATAGACTAAGGGTTAAATATTATAAATAAACTTAGACTAATTTTAGACTAAGGTTCTAGTCATGTTAATAAGCACAATTAAAACTTGGGATAAAATTTAAACTCAGATTAAAATATAAAAACATGTTCTTGTATAAATTTGAATTTATTTCAAAAAGATACCCATGTAAATATGTACCCATTTCAAAATAATAATTTAGGCTAAAATACTTAGACTAAGGTTTTCTAACAACATTTAAACATGGATTCAGTAAATTAATTAAATACCAAGGGATTAAAAGGGTCAAATTATCATCAAAGAATAAAACTCTAAACATTGTTCATTCAAATGGAACTCCATTAAACCTACAATAAGGAAACACAATAATCAAATGTTAGAAACATTAGGTTAAATCAAATAAAGATTATGCTAACATGAAAATGAAAGCTAAAGCAAAACATGATATTTAATAGTGCATTTTGATTAATTTGAATGTCAACCTATAACATAATTTTCATAATTGAACAAGGGTCCTTATTTTTAAAAATAAGGGTATGTTGACCTCAACAAATGGCAACTTCTAGGGGAAACATTAAAAAATGTTAGAACTCAAATACTATTAGTTTAAACTAATAAAAAGACCAATCATTCCACATGATCAAGTACCATCATTAATATCAATTCATAATTAGAATAAGTCTTAAAAATGCATAATTAGGCTCAAACATCAAAACGCATCCATATTATGTGTGTGTTTTGATTTATTCACTAATTACCATGGGATTAGGAGAACAATTTTGAGATTTCATGACCTTAATCATTAACATTAACTTATAGAATATTTAGATATTCATTATGAATCATGATTTATGAAAAGGGAAGCCTTGGGAATTACATTATTTCTATCCAAGCATCTATAGCCTTGATAAAGATACTTTTGACTCCACTCAAGGCCTTGTTCCACTACTAGCCATGCGTCCATATCTCTAGTAGAGGTTACCAAAATTACCTTTGCTTATAAAGATTTCAAATATTCAATAAAACTCTTATTTTTTGTATTTTGAAGTATATTTAGCTTTTCAACAAATGGTGGGAACCATAATTAGTTAGGTCTTGGGAATTTTGTCAAATGTTTGACGTTAAACAATCATCCTTGGTCATAAACTTCATCCTAGGTAATAATGATCTTTATGTCCTAACATGACATTGTTCTAAAAATTTAAATTTTCACTCAAACATTGGAAATCCTTATTAGAACCAAACTTTGATCATAACAAGTTTTAAGATTTTAAAGAATAATTAACCTAGATATCAATCCTTACCAATTTCTTAAAATCATAACATAAAGCTCTAATTTATAGAATCCATGATCAACTCATGTTTAAGAACCATACCTACATCATTGATTTGAGAAGTTCCTTTGAGCAATTACATATATTGGATCCAAAAAGTATCTTGAAAAAAGACTTATTGAACACAGGGAACAAAACAAACAAACAATAAACAATATACAAAATAGGCAGAAAAATATGTACAAACACTATTTACAAACCAAGAACATGAAAATAAACAAATCTAAGCCTACATATACTAACTCTAACTAGTCTTATAAGTTACTCCATGAAGACTTAGGGTGTTACAACAAAAAAGTAGTGTTTGTGGTATTGCCCATTAGTTGCCAAAGTAAACTCTGCTCCCTGAATGTCTTTGAGATTGAAGGTGGTGTCTCCCAATGTTTCAAAATTTTGATAAGGGACAATCCAAAAAGGAGTTAATTTCCCATTTTTTTATTTTAGATCTGAGGCGTTATCTATAAGAGAAATAGATCTCCCTACCTAAATAACTTAATCTTTAAACACTTGTCAAACCATCTTTTGACTGTGGTTTGATGTCTATTAAAGATAGAAAATGATTCTTCCCTTTAATCTTCTATTTGAATGATTTCAAGCAAACTTGAATTAGCATAATCTTGATCTTCTTCCATATACTCGTGCATGAACTTGAAGGTTGGTGGTTCGAGAGTAATTGGAAATATAGGATCTTGACCATACACCAAAATAAATGGTGATGCTTTTAGATCTTGCTTCACTCTAGTTTTATCTACCCAAAGAGAATATTTAAGCAATGCATTCCATTCTCTTGGTTATTATTTTGTAAACTTCTTGATGGCTTTCATCAAATTTTTATTTGTTGATTTTGAGACTCCATTACCCTAAGGGTAATGATTTGATAAAAAATTAAGAACTATCTTGTTATCATAGGTCCACTCAATCATTTTTATAGATACAAAGTCTTATCCATTATCAAAAACAAATGATAGTGGTGTCCCAAATCTTGTACAAATTTTATCTTCCAAGAACTTGATTACATCTTCAGTTCTACATTACTTTGATTTTACTACCTATGTCTATCTTGTGTAGTAATCAGTAGCAGTAAAAACATATTTACTGACATATAAATGATTAGGGTTAATAACCCCTAAAAATTCCAATCCCTATTGAGAAAAATATTTATCAATTAATAATAGACTCAATGGCATAGTTACTTTTATTTCCTTGGTGTTGAAAATTTGACATTAATGACACTCTTTAGCTTGTTTATGTGCATCCTTGAAGATGGTGGCCCAATAATATCCTACCCTCAAGATTTTGTGAGATGTTATTTTCCTAGAGGGATGTCCACTCCCAAGTTTCTCATAAAAAGTACTCAAGATCTCAACTGATCTTCCTTTAAAACACATCTTAAGTATATTCCTTCATAATTGTTCCTAAAGAGTACCTCATCCTTGATCAAGAAATGTGTATCCTTGAGACTCAAAGCTCTTATTTTCTCTCTACTCAATCATATAGGATAAGAACCATTGATTAGAAGATTATCAATTGCATCATACCAATAATCTGGTTGGAATTGTTGTTAATCAACCTGGATGAAACTAAACATAGGATTGGTGTTAGCAATTAATTTTATCAACCCTTGACACCTTACTAACATGGAAATTTTTATTTCAAGATCATACTATTGGATTATATACATCTATTTACCTCTTCTCTCTCCCAATTCACATTGACCAAGCATAATCTTAGTAGTAGGGTCTGAAAATATTGCATGCACTTTATTCTTTAGAATGTAATGTCTAAGCTTTTTAACTGCTTTAACTAAAGCAAATTGTTGTTTGTTAATCAAATAATAATTCAACTTATAATTTTTAAAATTAGTGCTTATAAATGCAATTAGATGATAAAATTTATCTATTTTCTGAGTTAAACAACAACTATGGTATATTTAGAAGTAAAATAATGAAGATATAAATCTTTTGTGAAATCAGGACTTATCAACACTAGTGCCTATCCTATTACTTCCCTAATGTCCTTAAAGTCTTTCCTTGTTTACTCATTCCATATGACCTTGGAATCCTTATTCAAAATGTCATTAAGTGGCTTAACAATCTCTACAAAACCAAAAATGAACTTTCTCAGAAAATTGATTTTCTCAAAGAAAGACTTTAATTCTTTTTATTGTTATAGGGTTCTATTTTTGATATGGTATTAAATCTATTAGGATCTATAGAAACCCCATATTTGGTTATGACATGTCCTAGTAAATTCCCTTTTTTAACACAAAAAAATCTTTTCTTAGGATTAAGAGAAATTTCATAATTTCTTTAATGTTCAAATCCCTGTTATAAATGCATAATGTGGTCTTCCCTATTTTTAGAAAACATAGCTAGATCATCCATATATATAATGATGTAATTACCTACGAGACCTTGAAATTCATGGTCCATAACTCTTTTAAAATTTGATCCTACATTTATTAGTCCAAAAGGCATTCTTTTATAAGCAAAAGTGCCCCACTTTGTTGTGAATTTAATCTTCATTCTACCCTCTTTTTTTACAACTACTTGATTATAACGTAAAAAACCATCCAATAAAGACATCATAATAGAACCATTTATAATCTTAATGACTTGTTCAAGGGAAGGTAAAGGATAATTATCCTTTTCAGAAGATTTGTTCAAATTTCTAAAATCTATGCATAGTCTAATCTCTCCATTTTTTTCTAACTAGTACTAAGTTAGATACCTGGGTAGAATGTCTAATTGGAAACACTATTTTCATATCTAATAGCTTCTTGGCCTCTTTATATATTAATGGATACAAAATAGGATTAAAAAGTCTTTGCTTCTATTTGAAAGGTTTACAATCTTATTTTAATAGAATGGTATGGGTAATGACTCTAGGATCAAATATCTTTAAGTCTTCATAGGACCATGTTATAACATATTTTTACGTGGTTACCAACTCTTCAGATTTTTTAGATTCTATGTTTGTACAAGCTACACCAATATCTACTAGTTGACTTTGACCATGAATTCCTAGGTTAACTACATTATAATCTTTCCCATTCACTTTGGGAACTTTAACAGATTTAGTTAGTTTATCTTGATAAAACAATCTTTCTAAGGCAATCTTGCCTTTGGGGATTTTTTTAATTTAATTGAATAATCTTGTCATCAATTTTATCTTCATCAAGATAATTTTCATTAACCTCATCAATAATATGAGACTTAAATACTGTTGAGTTGTTCATGAACTCTATGATCTACTGATCATCATTAAATACTTGCAAATGATTGACATTATCAGGGACTAAGGAACATGAAACCAATTCAATGCTAAGGTTTCCTATCTTGGAGTCTTGATTTGGCATGAGGTTGGCTAAAGCTAAATCTAGTTAATCAGTAGACTGGTTCTCTACTATTGGGATTGAAACAATATTGAGAGCATTAAAATATTATATCAAGTCCCAAACTCTAAACTTGTATTTCTTAAGATATGACAATTTGCATTGGTATTTTCTTCTAACATGATTGACTATCAGCTAGGAATCAAAATTTACTAGTAGTTTATTGACCCCATGTTTAATGGAAAATTTTAATCCTAAAACTAAAGATTCATATTATGCCAAATTATTAGCGTAAGGAAACTTCAATTTGTAATAAGCATTAAGTTATTCCCTAATGGGATTGATTAGATCAATTTATAATCTAGATACAGATTTACATCTAGCACCATCAAAATATAATTTCCATAATTTAGGCATAGCATGAATGTCTTTAGAGTCACATACCTCAGAAGTGTTAAAGGTATAAAATCCTAAATTGAAATTGACCATGTTGACCCTTTCATTTGTTTCAATATATTTAGTGACCATGTGTTTCATTTTTGGCTCCATTTCAATTTGAATTAGATTGGAAACTCCCTTCCATGGAAGCCACATATGAGAACATTCAGTCGACATGTATCTATTTAAAGATTTAGTCCAATCTCTTCTTGGAAGCATCCTATAAGAATCAATAATGTCCACCACTTGAATATATATAAATTTTTGTATCCTTGGCTTGAAAGCAAGATGCATATGAACATTTAACAATTCACTAATTACTTTAACCCTTGATTTATCTAATTGAGTAACTACTCTATTAGACTTAATTGGAGTTAAAACAATTTTTTGACAACTACCTTTTGGTATGATATTTGTAGAGGCACCTAAATATAACAAACAATTATGCAATTTTGACCAAAAAATATAATTGCTAGTAAAAAACCGTAGAACCTCTACTTTGTTCTTGTACATCACTGCATTGGCATTTTCAACCATTTGTGATTTAATAGGCTTTTAGTTCAAAGATTCAAGTAACAAGTCTCTATGTTTAGTAATTTGAGTCAACTCATGTAAAGTGATATTAGCTTTAATATTTTTCATATCCTAAACTATATTATATCCACTCCTCATATAAGAACTAGATGAATCAACATTATTTCTAGTGTTACTTCCCTTTGGAGGCTCTGGATTTTTGTCTATTATGGGATTAGGAGGAGTATCAAAGTTTTTTGGAGGAATTAAACTAATCAATGGTTTATTTTTCTCTCTACTCCCTAGTGCATAAGTCTTCTTTAGATACTATTAAAAATCATGAATCTCCTTTGGATTATCCTTAGGTTCATTCTCATCTTGTAATGAAAAATCAAAAGTCTCAACCATTAGACTTGTGTTAGCAGTTTTAGGTTACTTTGAATGACCAACTGTATCAGCAATATTATATTTATTAATTCCACCTTCAAATTTATCTAACACATCTTTAAATAACTCAAAAATATTAGAAAATTCTATACAATCCAATTCACCATGTTTTGAAGTGTTATAAACTCTATAATATCTAGTTAAAGCTACATCACAAATGTTTATTTTAGGAGTGTTATTATTATTATTATTATTATTATTATTGGTGTTTCTATTATGAAACATATTTGTAGGTATATTGAACCTTTGATAAGAATAATTTGTGTTGGAATTTTCTCCAATGTTACCTACTTGTCTTTGCAACTGAAAAAATTTAGCTCTTAATTTTTGAACCATTTTTAATATGGAGTCATTCTCATTCTTGGGTGCTTCTAAGTTGTGAACTTGAGTTCCACTAATAACTATTGGCACCATAGCTTTTTGATCTTGGGGATGAGATCCACTTGCAATGTTATATAAGAATCTTGGGTTTTGACCAAGATGATCATGACTCAAAGGTAATTGGTTTAAAGATGGTGTTTAATTTTAAAGTAGGCATGTTCTGATTACATTTAAAATGACATGAAATGCATGGAAATTAGGATTAACATTAGGAATAAAATATGCTAATTGAACTTGGGGTTGTATTTGATCACTTATTTTCATAGCTTCATTATATGTCAAGGCTAATGTATTTATAACTCCTAGAGATGTTTTTACTAACATAGAAGTCATGGTATATAAATCATCCTTATAATTATTTAAAGGTAAATCTTCATTAGGAATATAGGGAGCTATAGTTCTACTAAACATCTTTTGGAATCTAGAATTGAAAACTCTAATGGTTTCACTTGAATCTCTTTACACAGTAATTAGTTATTGATAAATGATATAAGGACTGATGATATTTCCAAACTGATTAATGAAAATACTGGTAAAATAATTCCAAATGGTAATGTAATTATCAATAAGGTTTAGAAACCAATCATAGGTTGCATCTTTGAAAGTAAAAATAAAGAATCTATAATACAAATCTTCATGAACAACATTCAATAGTCTGAAAGTAGCCTTAAAAGACTCAATATGTTCTTCAACATTGAACACACCTATAAGACTAAAAGAAGGTAAATATTTCTAAAAATTTCTAGGTAAATCATGTACCTAACTAGGCACATTGACGGAAGATCCACCTAACCATGCCCTACATTGATAAGGGTTAAACATGGGAGCACCATGAATAGGTAAAGCAGGTTGAGATTTAGAAACCCTACATTTACATTTATTTTCTCTTGTTTTCATATGAATCTCTAAAGAAAGAAGAGGTAGCCTTGTCTCAGATCTTGAATTATTTCTTATTCTTGGTAGTTCCATCTTATAAACTCTGAATCATGTTCAAAATATGATGTATACACCTTATCTTCACAAAGAAGAATGATCAAATTTATACAATAAGCAAATTTTTCACAAATCCATATAATTCTCTTTACATGATGACTATGTTTAACTGAATTAGCTCAAAGATACCTCCAAACTTGCAAATATGACTGATATTTACAATTCTAAGTTCAAATAGACCTAAATTTGTAAAGAATCAACCAATCTTTGAACAAAATTTCTATTACTAACCTCAAACATGTTAGGTTCACAAAGCTTAAGCTACCTTTATAAAAATTTCTCATAAATCTTTAAAGGATATCTATCTTTAGCTAAAAAAACCTAATATTGGTCTTAAACTATGGATAACATTGATATTTACATATTTAGCTAAGAAAAACATAAATTTGTAAATAATCAATTCATATTTGAACAAAATTCACTAAAATTGGATAATATATTTTAAATTCACAAATATTTAGCTTAGGCCCTCCTTACAAAACCAATTTACTCACTTATTGATGACTGAAAGTGCATAATAATGTTTCAATAGTGTTTAAGAAACATTTCTCATTTCTAGATTCAAAGAATCCATTGCATGATTTTTTGGATTTGATATTCTTGATATCTTTGGTGGAGTAGCTATAAAGCTAATGAATGTTTCACAAATGAAAATATAAATGGTCATTGAGAGAAACAATGGTGTTAAATCCTACTTGTGAACATGAAAGTAATCTAAACTAATTATAGTGAATTATGATCAAAACCTAAAGTATAAAGTCTAAAGTCTAATCTAGTATATATATATATATATATATATATATATATATATATATATATATATATATATATATATATATATATATATATATATATATATATATATATATATATATATATATATATAATTAAAGCTAAACTACAATGATTTGATTAAAAAAGAGCAAAAGGAAGGTAGGTCAGATAAGAAAGATATTGTTGATCTTCAATCCAAAGATTATGACAAATCTTAAAATTCATCCAAACATGCACTCAAACCAATAAATGACATGAAATAGATAATAACACAAATCCTATCATATATTAGGAAAATTTCTAAGGATAGTTGAAACAATTTAAATAATAAACCAAATTCAATTTAAAGATTTACTTCCACAAACAAATTACATTAACACATTTTCAAGAAAAGCAAGGAAAACAAAATGAATATAAGATATTTCAATCAATCTAGAATAATACAAATTGATATCTCTACATTGAAATATGCACATCTAGAATCCATAAAAACCTTTCACATTTGAAAATCAAACCAATTAGTTGAGGAAGAAACCATGATAAAAAAATATGCAAATAAATATGAGACAATCCTTACATAATTCCCTTGCTTGCATTAATTTCTTCTAAATTGATAAAGTAGTTTTTTCTCTAAAACTCCCCCCTTTTAAAAATGACAATACACCATTTATAGAATACTTTGAGGTATGTTAGTCAGTCATATCAAATGATATTTGAACAAGTGTCAAAGACAGTTGTCCTTCTATAGTATTCTATAATCAGACACTTTATAAAATGGACTAACCTATAAACAATGCACTTTACAAGATGCACATGATTTTTAAAAATGGAATATTCTAGTTTCAAATGATAAACACGTTTTGTTACAATAAGAATATGCTACGTCAATAAATTTAACTTTGGGAAGTTCCTCCAGTTGTAGTCTTCTACTTTTATTGCTTTAGAATGTTCATTGCCTTGCCATATTGATCATCAATTAGCTTGAAGTTGATGATGGGCTCCATGAAAAGTTCTTATTCTAGATATACCAAATCCCTGATGTCTTTGTCATCTTTGTCTAAGGATTCCTTGATGCTTATAAAATCACCAATATTCTCTTTTTTAGACAGGATTATGTCCATGATTCTTTTATTGTCTACCCCTATTTTTCCTTGCTTTTTGTTATTGACTTTCTACATGAATTGATTAGCCCTGTATTTGAACTCCTCATTAGTTATTAATCCAATGGGACTGAGGGCAGTTAGGTCTTTGATCAAAATACCCAATATAAGTATCATCTAGCTTTCAACCTATTTGAAATCCCTAAAAGGATCATCCATGACTTTGGGCCATTTATTCAAATCCTTTATATTATATATCAATATAACCATAGACATATATAAATGTGCCAAGCTGATTATTTCAAATCTAGGAATCTGGTCCTCTATCAATATATTGACTAATTCTTTAACCTTGTTGTATAAATTCTATAATTGTTTTATTTGGTTCATGGCCATAGCAATTTACTCACTCACCATATCTTTCTTATACCTTTTTTCACTTTAGAGAGTTAAATATATCATACATAGTGGACTCAAAATTATTAACCATATCTCCTAAAATAGACAAAATGGATTACTCCTGTATGTTCTTATTTTACTACATCGAGCCTTTGATAGCAAATTACAACTATTCTAACTATGCTTGAGCTAGATGAAGGACATCCTCCTCAAATATTAGATCCTCACCTAGTCTATGTCCTTTCTCATGGGTCAAATTAGTCAAGGGCTCCATGTTTTGATATATGATTTCTTCACCACCCTACCTTACTATTTTCTTAGTCACTCTTTACAAACTAGTAATCTCTAGATAAAATATGAATCCAACTAAATATTGGGTCACATGTGGAATAGGGACCTCTACTTGTGATTGGAGTGTTGTCTAACTTAGAATATCTAATCTCGTTGCTTCATCTTATTGTAGAGAAATGATCCAGGGTTTCAATTCTTGTTGTAGAGGGATATTAGTAGCTTTCACCATTTCTCATGGATGATGAATAGTGGGAAGCTTTTATATCCTTGGATTGTAAATTAATTACTCAGGGATATGTGGACCAAATAATGTGTTTTCTTCACTAAACAAGTTGAATTCACTCAAAGGATGAGTGATGGCTACCCTTGGTTTCTTTACCTTTTAAACAATGGTAGTCTCAATTTTTCTCATTGGAGTGCCAATAGGAACCATGTCTAAATACTTCCTTTTATCCTTATCTTCCTTAGTTTTCTAAACAATTACTTCATATTTGTCTAAATATATCTTATAATCCATGGATAACATCTTCAATGCATCCTCTACATACTCATTAGGATTTAGGAATATCATATGTAACTCCTTTTGAGGTAGATCTTGCTCTGTTGCCTTGGATGGTTTAGGAGCTGATGAAATTGAAGCAATTTGATCAAGCATTCTCTCTTCTGGTTCATATTCTATTTATAATTATATTGAGAGAAACTTAGAAGAATCAACACCAATCAAATGATACTATCTTGGGCCTAATTTCCATCTATCTTCTCTTTTATTGTCCCTAATCAATCTAGACTTAGGTCTTATGTTGTGTTTCTTCAATCTTCTAATTACTTCAAAATATGAGGATGATTTAATGCATATTAAGTCAAATGAATTGGCCTTATGCTCATATGGTACATTAAGAATACCCTTGATCATTAAATGCTCTACCCTGCCATAATGGTTTCATTGCCTAAGATCATCCATCTATATGTTGAAAGACAACCTATGTTTTGATGTAGCCTCAATATATTCCCATTGTCTGAAAGTTGTCTTGCCAATTGTCACTGAAAATATATACATGAGACCTTTTCCCTTAGTTTTGAAAAGGATATCTATACCATGAATTAACTAATAGGCCACCTCTTTTTCTATTAGTTTATCAGGGACATGGACTAACAACTTAAGAGGAGAATTTTGAGTTCCTTCAATCCCCTTAATAGTAAAGTTACATTATAACCATATGTCTCCCATTACTTCAGCATATTTATTGATTAGAGGGCTAACTCTTTCCATATGGATACTGGTTATAGCTTCACTTAGTTCAGGGTAGACATAATCAAAAATAAACTAAATGTGGTCTCTATACTTATAGACATACAACTTGTAATAATATTAGGAGATAGTCTTAGTACCACTTGGAGACCATTCTCTTTGGTTGGGAATATTTGTAGTTGCACATAGGGAATCTAAAATATAAGACATCATGTAAAACTCAGTCTTCTTCCTATGCCTAATTTCATATATTTGTATACTCAGAGAGATGTTGATTATCTCACCCAATAGAGGAATTATCACCTTTTTAATGATGAAATACACCATGGGTACCCATAGTGGATTTACATATGTTGAATTTTCACATCCATACAACTTGTTCATCATGGTCATCAGCGTCCTAATTCCAAGTCTAAACTGAGTTATTGGGATGTTATTTGTAGGGTCTATAACAATTTGGTTACCAAATTCTAACCACATAGACAGGGTATCCATCATGTTATTCTACTTATCCCATGAATTAATTAAGGTTAGGTCAATCTATGAGTTGGGAAGTTGTAATAATACTCAAATTCAATTGTGGAAATGTATGAAACTTTCCTCTTATTATTTTAATTAATTAACATGCCTTTGTCTATTTTAGCTTATTTAAAAATGGGACCAAAAATATCAATGCAATTAAGTAACTTTTGTTTTATATCTACATAGTGAAGTCTAGTCATATTTATGGCTAAAATGTCATCATATAGTCTCTTTGTTGAAATAATCTTCTCTTCTTCCTTGGTGATAATTGGTTGGTTCTCAATTGTTTAGAAAAATTTAAAATAATTTTTATCCCCTATGTTCAAAGTAGTAGCTACAAACTTTGTATCCTTGAACACATGACCTTCTTTATCTAGTGTCAAATATAGTTCAAATTTATTGATTTGAAACATGTTTATGACTAGCCATTTCTATAATTATAATTTAATTATCCTTTTGCACACAATAGTTTAAATCCTCTCGATTCAATCAAAATGAATTTAGAGAGAATCTAGGGTTTACCATGTACTCTAGGGATTTTGGAGGTTTACACAAAGATCTAATAGTGGAAAGAGAGTTATAAATGTGAGACTTGATGAATTAGATTGCATTTAAATTTCACATTTATACCTTTCACATGATTGGGTCGACATGATCTCCTAATATGATGTGTTTTGCTTATGCGGCATTACCATGTCACACTGCTCATTTATTTAAAATATGAATGATTATCCTTTTTGGACATGTGTCATTACATCACATAATATTTAATCTTGATCAATTATCATCATTGATTTCTTAAGAATTCTTCGTAGCTTTGACCTCAATAAATGGTGACTTCTAGGGGAAACATTACAAAATGTTAGAACTCATATATGCTTGGTTTAAACTAATAGAAATACCAATCATTCCACATGTTTAAGAACAATCATTAATATTAAATCATGATTAAAATAAGTCTTATAAATGTACAATTAGACTCAAACATCAAAACTCAATCATGTTATGTGTGTGCTTTGATTCATTCATTGATTGCCATGGGATTAAGAGAAAAACTTCTAGATTTCATAAATTTAATCATTAACATTGAGTTATAGAATATTTATATATTCATTATCAATCATGATTTATTAAAAGGGAAGTCTTGGGCATTACTCTACTACCAACCAGGCATTCATAGTCCTAATAGAGATACCTTGGGCTCCACTCAAGGTCGTGCTCCACTGTCAGCCTGTCATCCATAGCCCTGGTAGGGGTTACCATAATCACCTTTGTTTATAAAGATTTCAAATTTTCAATAAATCTCTTATTTTTTTTATTTTTAAGTATATTTATATTTCCAATAAATGTTGGGACCTAGAAATTGCCAAGTTTTGAAAATTTTAACAAATGTTTGATCTTCAGACAATCATCATTGGTCATAAACTTAATCCTAGGAAATAATGTTCTTTAATTTCTAACATGAATTTATTCTAACAATTGAAAATTTAACTCACACATTTTTCATCCTTATTAGAACCAAACATAGATTAAAACAAGTTTTAAGATTTGAAGGAATAATTAACGTAGATATCAATCCTCACTAATTTCTCAAAATCATAACATCAAGCTCTGATTTCCAGAATTCATGATCAACCTATGTTTAAGAATCATACATTTATCCTTTATTTTATAAGTTCCATTGAGAAACTACATGTATTGGAGCCATAGCTTGTATTTAAAAACTACTTATTGAAAGCAAGGAACAAAAAAAAAAAAAAAAAACAAACAACAAGCAAAAAAATATGTATAAACACCATTTACAATCTAGGAACATAAAAGGAAAATGATTTAAGCCTACCTATATTAACTCTAACTATTATTACAAGTTACTCCATTAAGAATTGGGGTGTTACAATAGAGAAGTAGTGTTTTAGCTATTGCCCATTAGTTGGTAAAGTGAACTCTGCTCCCTACAAGTTTTTGAGCTTGAAAGTGTTGTCTCCCAATGTTTCATCAATTTGATAAGGGCCAGTCCATAAAGGAGTGAATTTCCCATGTTTTCCTTTTGGATCTGAGGCTTTATCCTATAGGATAACTAGGTCTCCCTGTCTAAACACCTTAATCTTTAAATGCTTATCAACCCATATTTTGACTATGGTTTGATGTTTTCTAATGCTATAAAATCATTCTTCCCTTGCATCTTTTATTTGAATGATGTCGAGAAACCTTTAATTATCATACTCTTGATCTTCTTCCATATACACCTACATGAACTTGAAGGTTGGTAGCTTGAGATTAATTATAAATACATGGTCTTGACTATACAAAAAAAGAAATGGTGATGTTTTTAGAGCTTGCTTCACTATAGTTCTATCTACCTAAAGAGCATATTTAATAAATTTATGTCATGTTCTTGGTTATTTTTTTAGTAGACTTCTTGATGGCTTTCACCAATTTTTGTTTTTTGTATATGAGACTCCATTACCCTAAGGGCAATGATTTGATGAGAAATTAAGAATTATGTTTTTATCATAGGCCCAATAAATCATTTGTATAGATATAAAGGATAATCCATTATCTAAAACTAATGATACTAGTGTCCCAAATCTTGTACGAATGTTATCTTCCAAGAACTTGATTACATATTGAGTTATATATTGTTTTGTTGTTATTGCCTCTATCCATATTGTGCATTAATCAATAGTAGTAAGAACATATTTATGTCCATCTAAATAATTTAGGTTAATCGCCCCTAAAAATTCCAATATCCATTGAGAAAAAGGTTTGTCATTTAAGACTGGCCTCAATGGCATAAATACTTTTGGTTCCTTGGTGTTCAAAATTTGACATTGATGAAACTCTCTAACATGTTTATGTGCATCCTTGAAGATGGTAGGCCAATAATATCCTACCCTCAGGATCTTGTTAGCTATTTTTTTCCCAGAGGGGTATCCACTCCCAAGTTTCTCATTAAATTGCTCAAGATCTCAGCATCTTCTTACTTTAAAACACATCTTAAGTATATTTATTCATAATTATTCCTAAAGAGTACCCCATCCTTGATCAATAAATGTGTTTCCTTGAGCCTAGAATCTTTTCATTGCTCTCTACTCAATCCTCTAGGACAAGAATCAATGTTTAGAAGATGAATAATTGCATCATACCAATCATTTGGTTGGAATTATTGTTGATCAACCTACATGACACTTAATTTAGGATTGGTGTTATTAATTAATTAAATTAATCCTTGACACATTATCAAATTGGAAGATTTTATTTCAAGATCATACTCTTAGAGTATAGACATCCATTTACCTCTTCTCTCTCCCAGTTCATATTGACTAAGCATAAGTTTAGTGGTAGGGTATGAAAATATTGGATGCACATTATTCCTAAGA
Source organism: Torreya grandis (assembly GCA_037957365.1). NCBI lineage: Eukaryota > Viridiplantae > Streptophyta > Pinopsida > Cupressales > Taxaceae > Torreya > Torreya grandis. Next base: position 241,159 of record JARHVA010001208.1, read on the forward strand.
ATGTAAAATCTAAACTTTTTAATTGACTTAACTAAAGAAAATGCTTGTTTGTCAATTAAAAAAATTAAACTCAACATTCTTAAAATTATTTCTCATAAATGCAATTAGTTGATCATATTTATCTATTTTCCAAGTTAAAATAGTAACTATGATATGTTCAGAAATAAAAGAATAAAGATAAAAATATTTTGTGAAATCATGATTTATCAACACTGGTGCTTGTTCTATTGCTTCTTTAACATCTTTGAATTCTTTCATTGTTTATTAATTCCATATAACCTTGGCATTATTCTTCAACATGTCATTAAGTGGCTTCACGATCTCTGTAAAACCAGAAATGAACGTTCTCACAAAATTGATTTTCTTAAAGAAAGATTTTAATTATTTTATACTATTAGGGGCTTCTATTTTGGATATGGCATAACTTTATCATGATATATATAAATTCAATATTTGGTTATGACATGTCCTTGTAACTTCCCTTCTTTAACACAAAAATACTTTTCTTAGGATTAAGGGAAATTTCATACCTTCTACAATGTTCAAATACCTACTATAAATGTATAATATGGTCTTACCTATTTTATAGAAAATATAATTAGATCATCCATATATATAATGATGAAATTACCTATGATACCTCTAAATTCATCATCAATATCTCTTTGAAAAGTTGTTCTTGCATTTATTTGTCCAAAATGCATTCTTTTGTAAGCAAAAGTGCCCCACTTTATTGTGAATGTAGTATTCATTTCATCCTCCTTTTTTACAATTACTTGATTATAACCTCAAAACCATCTAATAAATACATCATAGCATAACCAATTATAATTTTAATGACTTGGTCAAGGGAAGCTAAAGGATAATTATCCTTTTCAAAAGATCTATTCAAATTTCTAAAATTTATGCATAGTCTAATCTCTCCATTTTTCTTTATAACTAGTGTTAAGTTAGCTACCCAAGTAGAATGTCTAATTGGAAATAATATTTTTGCATCTAATATCTTATTTACCTCTTTATATATTAATGGCTCCAAAATAGGATTGACAGGTCTTTACTTCATTCTAAAAGGTTTACAATCTTCTCTTAATGAAATGGTATGGGTAATGACTATAGGATCAAAGATATTTAAATATTCATAGGAACATGTTATAAAATATTTGTACTTGGTCAAAAACTATTTATATTTTCTATATTCTATGTTCATACACGCTACACCAATATTTACTAGCTAAGGTTGACCTTAAATTCCTTGGTTAACTACATTATAATATTTCCCATTCACTTTGAGAATTTTAACAAATTTAGTTAGTTTATGTTGATGAAATAGTATTTTTAAAGCAATCATGCGTTTGGTAATTTTGTTTTCATTCAATTGAATAATCTTTTCATCAACTTTATTTTCATCCATAGAATTTTCATTGACCTCATCAATAATATGACACTCAAATACCCCTGATTTGATCATGAACTCTATGATCTATTGATCATCATTAAATACTTCCAAATGATTTATATTGTCAAGGACTTAGGGACATGGAACCAATTTAATGCTAAGGTTTCCTAGCTTGCAGTCTTGATTTTGCATGAGGTTGGCTACAACTGAAGCTAGTTCATCAACAGACTCATTCTTTATTATTGCGACTGAAATAATGTTGAAAGCATAAAAATATTCTATCAATTCCCACACTCTAAACTTTTATTTCTTAAGATATGATCATTTTCATTGGTATTTACTTCTAACTCGATTTACTAGTAGCTCAAAATCACATTTTACTAGTAGTTCATTGACTGTATTTTTAATGGAAAATTTTAATTATAAAATTAAAGCTTCATATTCTACCAAATTATTAGTGCAAGGAAACTGAAGTTTGTAAGAAGCATTAAAAAAATTTCCCAATGAGATTGATTAAAACAATTCCTAATTTGGATATATATTTACATCTAGCACCATCAAAATATAATTTCCATAATCCAGGCATAGCATGAGAGTCTTTAGAGTCACATACCTGGGGAGTGTCAAGGGTATAAACTCCTAAATCAAAATTGACCATGTTAGACTTTTCATTTTTTGCATTGTATTCAATGATTATGTGTTTTATTTTTGGCTCCTTTCAATTTGAATTTGATTGGGAACTCCATTCCATGGAAGCCACATATGAGAGCATTTATTTGACATGTATCTATTTAAAGACTTAGTCTAATCTCTACTTAATATCATCTCATAAGCATTTGCAATACCCACCACTTTAATATTTATAAATTGTTGTATCCTTGGCTCTGAATCAATCTATATATGAACATTCAAAAATTCACCAATTACTTTAAACCTTGATTTGTTTAATTGAGTAACTACTCTATCAAACTTATTTGGATTTAAACCAAGTTTTTCACCAATACCTTTGGGCATGATATTTGTAGAGGGACATAAACCTAAAAATTAATTATGCAAGTTTTTAACAAAAACTTTAATTTTTAGTAAGAAAGGTGGAACCTCTACTTTGTTCTTGTACATCACTACATTGGTTTTTGCAAGATTCAAGTAACAAGCCACTTTATTTAGTAATTTGAGTCAACTCATGTAAAGTGATATTATCTTTAATCTTTTTCATACCCTCAACTATATCATATCCACTCCTAGTAGAAGAACTAGATGCATCAACATTATTTCTATTATTACTTCCCTTTGGAGGATCTGGATTGTTGTCTATTGTGTGAACAAGAGGAGTATCATAGTTTTTTGGTAGAGTTGAACTAATTGGTTGATTTTTCTCTCTATTATCGAGTGGATAAGTTTTCTTCATATACTGTTGAAAATCATGAATCTCCTCTAAAGTATCCTCATCTTCATTTTCATCTTGGACTAGGAAATCAAATATCTTCAACATCAGATTTGTGTCGACAGATTTAGATGACTTTGAAGAGCCAGATTTACCTAAAATATTATATTTGTTAGGTCCACCTTCAAATGTATCTAACACCTATTTAAATAACTCAAATGCATTACAAAATTATATAAAATTAGATTCACCATGCTTTTAAGTGTTATGAAATCTATAATTTATAGTTAAATCTACATCACAAATGTTTATTTCATGAGCATTCTTATTGGCAGATGACTTATTATTATTGTTATTTCTATTGTGAAACCTATTTGTAGGTCTATTGAACTTCTGAAAAGAGTAATTTATGTTGTAATTTTCCCCAATGTTACCTACATGTCATTGCAACTAAATAATGTTAGTGCTCATTTTTTGAACCATTTTAAATATGGAGTCATTTTCATTCTAGGTTCCTCTGAATTGTGAACTTGAGTTTTAATACTAGCTATTGGCATCACAACTATTTAAACTTGGGGATTAGATCCACTTGCAGTGTTATTTAAGAATCCTAGGTTTTGACCAGGATGAACATGACTCAAGGGTAATTGGTTTAAAATTAGTGTTTGATTTAAAGCAAGCATGCTCTGATTAGCATTTGGAATGACATTAAATGCATGGAAATTAGTATTAACATATGTTAATTTCCCTTGGGGTTGTATTTGATCACTTTTTTCACAACTTTAGCATATGCCAAGGCTAATGTATTTATAACTCCCAAAAATATTTTCAAGAACATAGAAGTCATGGGATCTAAAACATCTTTATAAATATCTAAAAATAAATCTTCATCAGGCCTCTAAGGAGCTATAATTCTACTAAATAACTTTTGGAATCTGGCATTGAAATCTCTAATGGTTTCACTTGAATCTCTTTTCATAGTAGTGAATTGTTGATAAAGGATACAAGACTGATGATATTTCCAAATTGATCAATTAAAATAGTATTGAAATCATTCCAACTGGTAATGTAATTCTTAGGAAGGTTGAGAAACCAATCCTATGCTACATCATTGAAAGTAAAATGAAATAATATGAAAGCAACATCTTCATGAACAACATTCAACATGCTTAAAACAACGTTAAAAGATTTGATATGTTCTTCAATAATAACCACACCTATCAAATTAAAATAAGGTAAATACTTCTAAGGATTTATAGGTAGATAATGTACTTGACTAGGCACATTGATAGAAGATCCACCTAGCCATGTCATACATTGATTAGGGTTGAATACAGGAGAACCATAAATATGTGAAGTAGGTTGATATTTAAAAACCCTGTACTTACTTGTATCTTCTATTGCTTTCCTATGAATCTAAAAAGAAAGAAGAGGTAGCCTTGTCTTAGATATAGACCTAGTTCTTATTTTTTGTAGTTCTAGATTGTAAACTTTGAATCCTATTCAAAATATGATGTATAAACCTTATCTTCGTAAAGAACAATGATCAAATTTATACATTAAGAAAATTTTAAACAAATTCATATAATTATTTCTAAAGGATGACTATATTTAACTGAATTATCTAAAAAGTACATCCAAACATGAAAATATGAGTGATCTTTATGCTTTTAAGTTTAAATAAACCTAAATTTATAAAAAATCAACCAATTTTTGAACAAAATTACTATTTCTAACCTCAAATGCATTAGGTTCACAAATCTTAAGGTACCTTTGTAAGAATTTCTCATAAATCTTTAAAGGATAGCTATCTTTATCTAAATAAGCCTAAATATTGGTCTAAAATTATGGATATCATTGATCTTTACACAATTGAGATAAGAAAAACATAAATTTGCAAAGAATCAACTGATCTTTAAAAAAAATCACTAAAATTAGCTAAGATATTTTGAATTCAAAAAGCTTTTGCTTAATCCATCCTACTGGCACCAATTTTCATCCCTAGTAATGACTAAAAGTGCATCATAGGGTTTTAATAGTGTTTAAAATATAGTTTTCATTTCTAGATTCAAAGAGTCCATTACATGATTTTTTTGTTTTGATATTCTGGATATCTTTGGTTTAGTAGTGGAAAATCTAATGACTATTTCACAAATGAAAATGTCAATGATTGTCAGGAGTAATCATGGTGTTAAACCTTTCTTGTGAACATGAAATTAATTTGAAGTAAGTATAGTGAATTATGATTAAAAACTAAAATCTAAAGTCTAATCTAGGATATATATTTACAATGAAAGCTAAACTATAATCAAACACTTTATAAAATGGACTGACCTATAAGCAATGCACTTTAAAAGATGCATATGCTTTTACAAAATGGAATATTTAATTTTCAAATGATATACATGTTTTGTTACAAAAATAATATACTAAGTCAACAAATTTGACTTTAAGAATCTCCTCTAGTTATAGTCTTCTACTTTTTTTGCTTCAGGATCTTCATTGCCTTCCTATTTTGATCATCAATCAGCTTCAAGTTGATGACGGGATATATGAAAAATTCTTCTTATTGATCTAAGAAATACTTGATGTCTTTATTAGCTCTATCTAAGGCCTCCTTGATGCTTCTAGCCTCACCAATCTTTTCCTCTATAGATAGGATTATGCCCAAGATTATTTTATTATTTGTCCCTATTTTGCCTTGGATTTTGTTCTTCACTACTTACATGAATTTATCAGCCCTATATTTGAACTCCTCATTAGTTATTAATCCAATGATACTGAGGATAGTTAGATCTTTGATTAGGCTACCCAATATATGCATCATCTAGTTCTCCAACTATTTGAAATCCTTAGAAATGTCATCCATGCCTTTAGACTATTTGTTCAAACCCCTGATCTTCTCTATCAATATAGCCATATACATATTTAAATGTGCTAAATTGATTGATTTAAATCCAAAAATTTGGTGCTCTATCAATGTATTGACTAATTCCTTACCTTTTTGTATGAAGTCTACCATTGATTTATTTCGTTCATAGCCATAACACCTTTTTTTCCCACCATATCTTGCTTAGACATTATTGAGTTTAGAGAGATGAATATATCATACATAATAGCCTGAAACTTATTGAACGTATCTCTTGGAATAGACAAAATGGATTTCTCTTGTAGATTCTTCTGTTGCTACCTCAAGCCTATGATAGTATCTTGCAACTGATCTAATTGTCCTTGAGCTAGCTCAAGGACATCCTCCTCAAATATTTGATCCTCACTAGGTCTATATCCTTTCTCTTAGGTCAAATTAGTCAAGGGCTCCATATTTTGATATATGATTTTTCATCAACTTACCTGATTATTTTCTCAGTCACTCTTTGCAAACCAATAGTCTCTAGATCAAATTTGACTCCAATTAAAAATTGGGTCACATGTCGAACTGGGACCTCTACTTGTGATTGGGATACTGGATAACTTAAAGTAGCCAATATCCTTGATTCTTCTTGTAGAATAATGATCCAATGTTTTAATTATTATTATAGAGGAATATTAGTAGATTTCACCATTGCCCATGGATGATGAATAGTGGGATTTTTTCTATCCTCTGGTCATAAATTACCCTCAAAGGAGGAGTGATAGTTACCCTTGATTCCTTTGTCTTTGGAACAATGTTAGTCTCAACTTTTCTCTTTGGAGTGTGAATATGAACAAAAGCTAAAGACATCCCATTATCCTACTCTTGCTTAGTTTTATCAACACATGCTTCCTATTTATCTGAATCTTTCTCATAATCCATGGCTAAAATATTCAATGCATCCTCTATAGAATCATTAGGATCTAGGGCTATCATATGCACCTCCTTTTGAGGTAGATTTTTCTGTTCTACCTTATATGGTTTAGGATATGATGAATTTGAAGCAATTTCATTATACATCCACTCTTCTAGTCCATTTTCTATTTGTACTTCTAGTGAGAGCAACTTAGAATAATCAATACCAATAAAATGATACTACCTTGGGCCTAATTACCATCTATCTTCTATTTTATGATCCCTATTCAATTTAAATTCAGGTCTTATGTTGTGCTCCTTAAATCTTGTAATTACTTCAAAATATGAGGATTATTTAATGCATATAAATTTAAATGAATTGGGCGCATGCTCATATGCTACATTCAAAATACCTTTGATCCTTAAATGTTCTTTTACCCTACCATATGGGTCCAATTTCCTAAGATCATCCATTTATAGTTGAAAGACAACCTATGTTTTGGTGCTACCTCAATATGATCCCACTATCTATAAGTTTTCTTTCCAATTGTCATTAGAAAGTAATGAAAGTTACCTTTTTATATTAGTTTTTCAAAGGTTATCTATACCATGGGACAATTAATAGGCACCTCTTGTTCTGCTAGTTTATCAAGAACTTGGACTGCCAACTTGAGAGGAGAATTTTGAGTTCCTTCAATCCTCATAACAATATAGTTAGGTTATAACCATATGTCTCCCATTGCTTCAACAAATTTATTTATGGAAAGCAATGTAGGAGACCTTTTCTCTTAGTTTTTTAAAGGTTGTCTATACAATGGGATAATTAATAATCCACCTCTTATTTTGTTATTTTATCAAGAACTTAGACTGGTAACTTGAGAAGAGAATTTTGAGTTCCTTCAATCCTCATAACAATACAGTCAGGGTATAACCATATGTCTCCCATCACTTCAACAAATTTATTTATTAGAGGGTTAACTCTCTCCATAGAGATATTGGTTATAGCTTCTCTTAGTGCAAGGTAGACACAATCACATATAAATTAAATGTGTTTTCTGTACTTATAAACATGCAACTTAGAACAGTATTAGGAGATTAGAGACCATTCTCTCTATTTAGGAATCTTTGCAGTTGCACATAGGGTATCTAAAAGATAGGCCATGATGTAAAAATTAATCTTCTTCCTATGCCTAATTACATATATTTATCTACTCAAGGAGATGATGATTATTTCACCCAATGGAGGAAATATCACCTTTTCAGTGATGAAATACACCAAGGGTACCCACATTGGATTTGTATATGCTTTAGTTGCACATCCTTACAACTTGTTCAACATGATCATCACCATTTTAATTCCATTTCTAAATTTACTTATTGGTTTGTTCTTTATAGGGTCTATAACAACTTGGTTACCAAATTCTAACCACATAGCTAGGGTATCAATCATGTTATATTGCTTATCCCATGAATTAATTAAAGTTAGGTCAATTTAGGGCTTGGGTGGTTTGTAATAAGATTAAAAGGCAATTAGGTAAATTTAAACAAATTTCTTCTGATTATATTCATTAATTAATATGTTCTTGTCTATTTTAACTTCCTTAGAAATGAGACCAAAAATATCAATATAATGAAGTACCTCTAGTATTGCAGTTACATAGTGAAGTTCAGTCATCTGGATGGATACAATGTCATCGTATAGTCTCTTTACTGAGATAATCTTCTCTTCTTTCTTTTTTATAACTAGCTGGTTCTAAATTATCCAAAATAATATAGAATAATTGTTATCCCTTGTGTTCAAAACAATAACTATAAACTCTATCTCTTTGAACACACAACCTTCTACATCTAATTTCAAATATAGTTTAACTTCTTGCTTTGAAACATCTTTAAAATTTTCCATTGCTATAATTCCATGTGAATTATCCTCTTACACACAATAGTTCAACTCTTCTCAGCTTAATAAGAGTAAATTCAAAAAGAATATAGGGTTTACCATACACTCTAGGGATTTTGGAGTTTTACACAGAGCTCTAATTATGGAAAACTAGTTCAAAAAATGATATTTGTTGACTTAGATTACATTTGGATTGTGCATTTATACCTTTTGCACACTCAAGTCCATAAGATCTCCTAATATGAAGTTTTATATTTATGTGGCATTATCATGTCATGCTGCTCATTTATTTAAAATGTGATCATTTTTTTGCTTCTAGACATGTGTCATTACATTGCATAACCTTGAATCTCAATCAATTTACACCAGTGATCTATTAAGAAGTATTTTTAACCTTGA
>JARHVA010001208.1:255000-280000 GCA_037957365.1 Torreya grandis
TATCATAATAGATACCAATACATTTAAGGGAAGGCATTATGCATTACCAAGATGAATTCCACATGGCATCATCATGGCTACTTATAATCACTAATATAATAAACATAATCTCTATTTTATAGATGGCTATGAATTTTTTACATGGACCTGTGGCCTTAATAAAATTATAAGCCATCATAACCTAAACATTAATTATTACTTGATTTAAGTTACTTTTTAATAGAGTGACATCCCACATAAAATGTCTGAGCATAAGGTCTTATGTGAAAGGGAACTAATCTAATCTTATGACATGTGACACTTGTCACTACCATGCTTTCTCAGGGTCATGGATTCCATGGAGCCCCTAAACTGAGGATTCACTCCATGTTCTATAGTTATGGGATTGTGCCAAGAAGCACATTCTTGGCAGTTTATTTATCTAACACCAACTTAACCACACAATTGAAGTTAACATAATTCACTATTATCTTGATTTTCATACAATAAAAAATAATTTATGAGTAATAAGCTCAAAATTAAATTCAAACAAAAGATGCAATTTATTTTCCTTAGTGATCAATTTTTAAAAGGCTACACTAGACACCCAAGAATGATCTATTTTTTTTTCTAACTCAGGGATTATGCATGGGATATTGGTACTTCCCCTCAGGGTGACTTATGGCCATAAAATTGAGAATAAGTTATAAGAACCCAAACTCGAATAAAACATAACAATTATGATCTCTCACAAGCTCATATCTAGTTTTAACTAATTTTACCTATAGATTTTAATTATTAAGCTATGAATGATGTCGATGAAAAAAATAGAGGTTCTAGCCAAGTCGGTACAATTTTAAAGTTTTTTCTTGGGTAAGAATGGTAACAAGGACTAAAATTGAATCCATAAATATCTTCCCAATGGTATATATTAATATCTCAAACCACAAAATCATTCACGTGTATTTTAACAATACACACAGTCGATTCCAGTTGGTTTGGACTTAACTATTATTACCATGATATAGTTGTATAGCATTATGAAGGTGTTAATGACTATGATCCCATTCTCTTACTTTAAGGGTTTATGTATGTATGACTCATATTTGAAGTATAATTATGTGTACCTTGTATAATTGGAGTAATATATAGACTCATGTGATGTAAGCTAACTTTAAAAACATAAATAATGTGCCTCACATCATGCATCCTAAAATGGGCCTTTCTTTCCATTCCTTTCCTTCATAATTTTTAGTGGACACATCTTTTTCAATATTTCATCAATGAATATTTGACAGATGCTAATAACTCATTTACAACAAGATGATTTCTTTGATTGAGTTATCTCATTATGTCCTTTCCCTTGCCATCACCACTCACATATCATCGTTTAAAAAAATGATTTCCTCTTATAAAATTTTCACACTGGTTATAACTTTATTTACATTCAATTTTATAAACTCATTAAAAATATTAATTATTCTTTATAATCCTTACTCACATCCACATGTACATAAAACATAAAAAAAAAACCCTACAATAAACAATGTTAAAACTATTAAATTTTATTTTATTTTATTTTAAAAACTAAACAATTTTTCATGTGAACCAAGTTGTGATTAAATTGTAGTAATAAGATCTTTATAAAGATCTTAGTCATAACCATAGTTAAAGACACTTCTTATATTGTACAAACCCAACTGACAATAGAATAGAATTTGATATGCTAAAGACTACATGGATTACATTTATTATCTACATTTTCATAATATAGAAACCTTGAATTTTGAATTATAAATTTTCCATTTTGCTTAACCCTAAAATACATAATTTTCACCATGACCGGTACTGTTTGCTTTACGATTCTTCTTATTATAATATACACATCTTAATATTAATGATCTTAACAAATAAATCCTATGAGATATAATAAAATAATACAAGATGATGGTATTGATGTTAATGAAAACCCCAAATAAACGTAAAGACAAGCAAAATTAAATCACACCAATATGATGCTATAATCCACTACAATATTGGAATGGCTAAAATCAACTGAATATTTACATTGGCTCTAATATTAAATGTTTTTTTATACCTTAATATATTAAGCATATAAGAGTAAAATATAATATTATTTAATGATACAATACTATGATGTGCTTTTATCTTAAATTTGAATAGATTATGAATATTAAAATGAATATGTAGAGCATAATATTGTGTTGCATTAATCATTGAAAAATAAAAATAAAAATAATATTAAAATATAAACCTTAAAAAATATTTAATGATTTTTTTAAAAATTAGAAAAAAATATATGTATCACATATTTCTATATATAGTTTAAAACATATTTTTTAATTAATTTTAATGAGCCAAACTCAAAATATTTTGAGGAGAATATGAAAATGTATGTAACCTCTTTATGTCAAAAAGTGGGACACATTAATTTTATTTTATAATTTAAATATCATAATTTTTATTTTATTTTTTAATTCTAAATAAAAATTAAAAAATAAATTTATTAATTATAATTATAATTTATTTATATTTATAAATAAAAATATTTTTATTTATAATTATATAATATTAATATTAACATTAACATTAGGTTTTCTAAAATAAATTATAATAACATAAATATTATAATATTTACTAAACTTAATAATTATTTTATTTAAAAAAATTATATTTTCTTAATATAAATTTTCAAGCAGGGACTTGGATTTGACATAAATATCCATTGACATCTTGAATGTAGTGACATTAATGTAGGTGGTCCTTACATAAATCTACAACTAAGGTTTATTTTATTATTCGATCATTTTTTTTATAATATTTTCAAAACCAATTAACTAGGATTTTCATAAGTTGTAAACAACTATGATTATTTTTAAAAATTAAGGAAATTTCATTAGATATTTTTAAACCTTGAACGTTTAAATATAAATAATTTGTATATGTTTTGTTCTAATATCAAATCTAGACTAATAGTAAGAATATTGTTACTATATTATGATGTGGGATATTCAAAATTAATAGTTTGACTATTCATATATTGCTTATCTATGTGTATTTATTTTTTACATAAAATAAAATAAAATTTTGAATGCTTGGTACTTGATATCACAAATATGAAAAAATCGAACTATTGTTGATTCTATTTTCCCCTAACAAATAAACCCTTATAATTTGAAAATTCATGTTTTTTAATTTTATATTTGTATTATATTAATCTAATAAATTTTGAAATGAAATATGAAACAAATAAATTATATTTAAAAAATATATATCATTGTGATTTTCAAAATATTGAATTTGAATTTTATGAATGTGAAATAGATGACAAGATGACAAAGAAAAGATCTAAATGCCTAGTCTAAAATGCTCCGTATAACTTCATGAGTAATTGATAAGGACGATCTTATTTTCATATCTAAAATAATGAATAAAAGAAACATACAAAGTTCTAATTTCCCTCTCTAAACTAGTGAAAAACTAACAAACGAAAATTCAATGACATGTTAATAATGTTCATTTCATTTATTCTTTCATATTATGAATCTCAAATTGTATAATTTGAAAAAGTTTCCAACTTGATAAATTAAAGTTCTTTTAACTCTTAATTTATCCAATGTGTCATTAAATCTAATGATTTTATTTTCAATATTAGTAGTCAATTAAATTTGAAATAAATTAATTAAAGGATAGATATAAGAAAATGTAAACAAACAAACCAAAAAATGATGAACATACTACATGCAGGGGAGAAGTGGCATCGATTTCTATTATTGGGAATTTGTTTTATCAAAACTATCCATCTCAACTTCAAGCAACTTCTAACTCTTGGAACATTTATAAAGTAGCTTCAAAATTAGATTGAATTTAGACTGCAAGCATAATATTTTTAAATCTTTAAAATAAGTGGAATGATAATGTGGTGGTAGTTTCACTATCATGCCAATATAATTTACATAAAATTTATTTTGTATTTATTAAATATTTTTCTTAGTATATTATTTTGTTCAATATTTTTCAAATAAATTATATATAATTAAGGGGAAGAGTTTAAAAATTGATAAGATAATCATATTTTTCGAATATCACATCTACTTCAAACAAAATTTTCTTTTGGTTAGGAAGTTGTTTGAGTCTCCATTTACAAGACACAAGATTGTATAAAACCTACAGAAATATCACCTCTAATTTACTCTTGTAAAACATGATATATAAAATTACATAGTTTTAAGATAAATTTTAAAATTATAGGCATACATAAGTATAAAACATTCCATCCCATGAAACTTTCAACCAAATTTTATGCCAATTCCAAAAATGAAAAATTGCATTTTAAAGCCTACTAATATCTTAAGCTTAGGATCAAATATTTGTCGAAATATATATTAATTGATCATGTATTTTCAATTCAAATGTATGATAAATTAAATTTTCATATTTATGGCAGAGAATCTTAAGTTGTATTTTCAACATGTGTTTAAGATACATGAGATATTGAAATGGATAATTTGATCTCAAAATTATATCTTCTAAAATTAATTTTGAAAATATTTTTTTTGAGTTTCAATGGTGACTTAAAAATAGATGCTACCTACCATCCACAAACTATGAACAAACATAAGTACTAGATAAATATTTGGAATGTTAACTAAAAATGTATTTGGGAAGTAATTGAAAAGTAGGTAGAATGGTTATATGTGGTTGAGTACTTAGAAAACACTAAGTACCAATTAAATTGGATAAATGTGTCCCAATTTAATGCATTATATGGTTCCAAATCTTTATCACTTATAGATTGGTAATTTTTTAGGAGCAAGGTTTTGGTAGTTGTAGACTAAAAAAGAGGGTATGTAGAGCATATTTATATTCCACGAAGCTGCCCTGCATGTAGTTTTTATATGTCACTTGCATAAATGAAACATTAACATCTATGCGTTAATAGATGAATGAGTTTAAATAGCATATTCTACATTTTATCTCTTGTAAAATGAATCTTGAAGCTTCACTCCACCATATAAACCTCCAACTTAATTAATAGATAATTTGGTTTTAAAAATGAAATGAATAAAATAAAAATAATATAATGTAAAGAAACTTATTTTATATGGAGGACTTTTTTTTTGCTTAGTTTCAAGCATATAATAAAATCACGTTGAAGGATAATAGAAAGCATAAACATCAACCTAGATACTATGGACCTTAGAGTATTCAGGCCAAGGTGATAGAAGTGGACTATGTAATGGATATATTGATAATATGGAGAGTTAATGATGGTATCCTTATGTCACATATAAATAGAAAAGTAGGGCCCTCATACAAAACTTTCAACCACGAACAAAGAATTAAATTGAGTCTTATAGTTGGAAGGTATGCTAGGGTAGAACTGAAATTCATTTGAAATAGGATGATTTGATAATTGAAGATAAAGTGGAAAGGGTTTAGGGTGTAAGATGCGATTTTGGAAATATAATATTTTCATAAATCATCCAAATTTATCAAAAATCTTTAAAATATGTTAAAATTTTGAGTGCATTTAAGGAGAAAAAATATCATTTTGATTCAAAAAAAATTATTAGATAATATCGTTTAGTGTCTCATTTCGAGCTATATTAGGAAACTTAAAAGTCATGGTTTCAATTTCTAATTTTTTTACAATTTTATTTTTATTGATTTTAGGAACAAATCTTTTGAATAAAGAAGATATGTTGTGTACTTTAGCATAATATCTTATTACTTATAATATTTTTTCCAAAATCCATAGTTTTTATGATTTTATTTTAAGTTGTGTATCTAAGATAAATGAAAGGTCAATTCGAAATTTAATTTTAAAGGTTCTCTTGTTATTGATCACATAATGATGAAAACCTTTAAAATAATGTATAGTTTTATTTCTATTTCTAATTTTATGATTCAAAATTATATTTATAAACGCAATATATTTTGGATAAATAAATGACTCTATTTTTATAAATGTTATTTAATATATGTGTATAATCTAATAACACATTTTTTCTAATCTTTTTCATCATTATTTCTATATATAATATGAAAATAATTCCATTAAGTAACACATGTATACTATTATTTTATCCAAACATTGATGAAAATATTTCATATAAATATTTTCATCACCTTTAATTAAAGGGATATTATGAGGTATCCCCATTGTTTAAATTCAATCATTATCCATACCTATCCCGTCGTTTGAATTGCGTGCTTGAAGAGTGCAATTATTTCTATCTTCATCTCATGAAGATATAAACCTCATAGCTTCACATGGATATAATGTGTATATATTCTCTATATTTTGGGTTCAAATTCATGGAATATTGGTCTTACTTTTTAGACTTTTATTTTAACATAATTGTTTAAATATAACAATTAAAAACTTGATAGCTAGTAATGTTATAAATTGTGGAGGAAATATTATAGATGGTATTGATTATTAAGGTCGAAGCATAATATTGTATTTCATTGTATAGTTTAAATATATTTAAAAATTAAATATAAATTAAAATTGAATACAAACTTTTAAAAAAAAAGGTATAGACACTATGTCTATGTTTATGTAAACTAACTCAAACTCAAAAATAATTGTGAAGAGATTGTGAATGTATATTGGCAAAATGAAAAATATTATTATAATTTAATTCATTATAATATTTACATTGATAGATATTCCTTGAATAAAATACGAATAAAATATATAAAATAAAATCAAACAAATAAAAAAACTAAACTTTATCAATTTTATCTTTTTAATTGATTTTATGCACTCTACAAATATGATTTTGTTCTTTGTTCTTTAGATTAATTTTTAATACAAATTTAATTTTATTAAAAAATAAATAAAAAAATTACTACATAAATTTTTAAACTTAAATTTATCATAAATTGCATAAAATCTAGAATATTTTATCATATTACATATTACATGTGTAAGATTTTAATGGTGTGAATGATACTTAAAAAATGATAAAAATGATATATATTTGAAATTAATATTTATGTATGTTAGATATATATCATATCATTCTATGAATTAACATGGGAAATATCGAAATATGGGATTTATATTAGAATGCCACGAAGGAAAAAATAAGGAAGCGCAAAGGGGGAATGCACGATAATATGACCTACTAATCAGGACTACAATTATTACTCACCTCTTATCACACATAGGCTTTTGTTGGTGATTTTAATAATTCGCAATATTACCTATCGTCCATTCCAATTTTGGTGGTACTTGTAAATCTATATTTATTTTACCCTAAATCTAATCATAAACTATTATATAAGTTTTATATACACACACCTTCCTCTATAAGATAAACCGTAATTAATGATAAATACGCATATCTTGGGTGTAATCATGAACTTATTGTTATTAATTATTGGTATATAATATTTTGAAATATGAAATTTATTAAAATATAAAATATAATTTTGTAATATATATATATATATAAATAAAATAGTACATTTTATTCATTAAGTGATTTTATTTTTAGGGAGTTCTTTCCATCTACCTATATGGCAATCTTTTAGAAATGTCAAGAAATTTTATGCTTTCTAACATAAGTCTTAATAAAAGTTTTTTTCCCATGTGTATATATATTGTTATAAGATTTTCACTTAAATTTTAATATATATATATATGTGTGTGTGTGTGGGGTATTGAGATTGATACTACGTTAAGATTAGATATTTTTATAAGATTATATATATGGTATTGAGATTGATCTTACATTAAGATTGGATACTTTTATAAGATTATATATATATATATATATATATATATATATATATATATATATATATAAATAATTATTAAAATTTAAATTTTTAAGTGAAAATATTATAACAATATCCAATCTTAACTTAGTGTCAGTCTCAATACCCATGACTATTGAATTATAATATAATAGTTTGATATTAAATTATTGTGTTAATATAACTTTATTATAAATTTTTTTTATGGTGTATTAAAATTATATATGTATTTTCGTTATATTATAAAATATTTATAATTATATAAATAATATAAAATTTATTTATTTTATTTATACCCAGGGAACAGGGTATACTTTAAGAAACCCCTCTTTTAGAAAAGGTGTAAAAATTTGGCGAAATGTGTAAAACCTCTAATAAAAAAATTTATTTTTTGTGGCGAAAACAATAGTTTACAAAGAAAAAATAATAATTTCCATTGGCGAATCATTCATAGTCTCTCAAACAATGTGTAAAATCTGGGCGAATTGTGTTATTTTAAAACCACAAAAAAATTATACATTGGCGAACAAAAAATAATAATCGTAGTAAAATTTTAATTTTTTGGGCACTGGGAATGGGGTGGGATCAGCGTCTGGCACTTTGCGAGAGATATTTTCATCCTATTCTATCACGCATACATCCCTTCATGCAGCCTTCATACCTCCTATGATGTCTCCTTGAAATCTTGAAACCCTAAAATATGGCTAAGTTTGAAACCCTGAAACCCTGGAATTTGACTAACTCTGAAATATGATAAGATCCACCAAAACCTAGAATTTGCATTATAGCTCCTAGCGGTCTGAAACCCCTCTCAAACACCCTGAAAGTATATAAATAAAATATAACTTAAAGTATAAGAAACTAGATGTCCATTATAAATGTAAACTTATACTTGAATCATTTTATTTCTATACTGTTCGCTTCGGGAAAAAAAAAGGGTTATTGAATGTCTCATTGCTATTTTCTTCAATTCGGATTTATACATATTACAAATGAAAGTGTGTTGGCGAAATGAGCCGACTCCTCCACTTCCCATAACGTGAAACCCGACGAACATTCCACATTAAGTGCTACCTGGTCAGCTGCGTGAAAGGCGAATACTGCCAGGCAGAACCTCAAACGAAACATTTGCCTTGGCGATTACAAAGCTAGGCAATCACGAAACCCAAGAAAGCTTGGCGACTAGGAAACCATGGAACGGCATAGAAATCGCCAAAAAACACACTGACAAAATGTAAAATTCACCAAAGTACGAATATTTGCCACTAAAATATTCCCTGCCAGGGAACATGGCTCTACCAAAAATACATTTTGAAAAT
The DNA here is from genome assembly GCA_037957365.1 of Torreya grandis. Classification (NCBI taxonomy): domain Eukaryota; kingdom Viridiplantae; phylum Streptophyta; class Pinopsida; order Cupressales; family Taxaceae; genus Torreya; species Torreya grandis. The sequence goes on from JARHVA010001208.1 coordinate 264,093, forward strand.
GAAACACGAAAAAATTAATATGAAGATCAAAAGAGAGAACAACGAAGAGAATATGCTCAAGATTAAAAAAGAGAAAAAAGACAAGTACCGATGACATATGAGGAGAGAATAAATAAAATTGAGTATGAAAAATAAAAAAATATAAAATAGAACCAATTTGCCAATCAAAGAATTAAAATAATAAATGAAAGAACATGCAGATCATATGATAATGAATCATGGACCAACATCTTGTAAAGACCAATTAATATTTTGAATAATATCGAAAAGATCAGTGCTTGAAGTTCAAATGATTGATGCAGAAAGAGAACAATTATGACAACGTAATAAGAATGATTTACAAAGACATCATCTCACAAATTCTAATGATGATGTCAATCATTCAATGAAGAAATTTTAATGGATACAAAACTAGGCATATGACAGGTTTTTTCAAAATCCCTATCAATTTCATTAATGAAAATAAAATTGCTACAGAACGAGAACTAGAAACCCAGGGAAGATTGATAGATGTATTAGAATTATATTTTTCCAACATACTTGAGGATATTCCATGGCATAAGTAGAATATAGTATAACTAACCCTTGTTGATATAAATAAAAATAATAATAACTTGAAAAATAGTGAATCAACATAAGAGAAAAGGCCAACTAAAATTCATTGTTCTGAAACAAATCGATAACAAAAGTAACCTAATCCTAAAAAAATATTGAGATTGATTTTAAGACTATACAATTGTTGTTTTGACATGAGTTAGACAAACTTGCTTCGCCATGTATGTGTTATATCTATCAAGATTGTCATCTTAGAATGAATATTCATTGAGATCTTGAAGGACCTATTTGTACTATAAGTTGATGAGTGAAAGGTGTCCATCATTTTATTGAAGCTAATAAAATGGGTCCTGGGCCCCAACCACATGAATTGAAAACTTGACTCAAGTCAAAGATTTTTTGATCACCCTTGTAAATCTAATTATTCAATTAACTCATGCAATAAGAGGGAAATAGAAATACAAAGGACATAGCATATGTTTTTCTTTATAAATCAAGGAAATTGCAAAAGAAATCTCACATCAGATTTTAAATCTTTTGATTATCATAGTACGAAACAGGCAACAATATGGAACTACTTAAAACTTTAATATGAATAAAGTTAGAGTATATAATGCACTTAAATATAATATTGAGCATGATAAGTTCTATAGAGATGTGATGGTTGATGAAGCAATAATTAAATATCTCCCATGGAATAAGTTTGCAAATGTCTTCGAAAAACTAAACTATGTCAACATGGAATTTAATAAAAATTTCAATGAATATGTTTTTTTGGTCTATTACTTGAGACATACAAAGGAAATATTATATATCACATGTCATCGATGGATAGTAAACAACCTAATCACCCAAGAGAAATGAAAATGATTCGATCTTGGGTAAACAATCAAAACATAGGTCCGTGAATTAATAGCTTAGCCATAAATTGGTACATCTCCATTAAATGAATATGTAACATAAGGTTTATTAGATATGGCCTTCCCTATTCTATTCCCTAATGGAAGGTGTGATTGGTTGGAATAAGGGAAAAAATGCTTGCATTTGCATGAATATGTGAAACACATCATTTGGTATTAATATAATAATTTTGGGACACATTCAAAGTTTAGACATGGTAAGTTCAAAAATATATCAACAAATTTTGATGTGATTTTCAAATGTTGAATACCTAGATGAACCTATTGAACAACTGTATAGATGCCTATTATCTGAAACAATTGTTGAAAGAGGTATAGGTGTGATGGAAATATGACACATATTTCTAGAACTTCCTTTGATGGAGTGTAGTATAGTATTTGTGTCATTGAATGTTGGGCATAAAGTTTTTAAATTGGTATTAAAAGAGGATGATAAAAAAAATGGAAAATCAGTAATGAATGGGTACATTGTTGTACATCACTTAATGTAACATGTACCACTCATTAAGGCCACAATATCTTGGATGCATACTCAAAAAATTAAAAGAGTTGAAAAGTGGAAACAAATAAAAAGGTATGTTATTACGAGGGTATGGCCAAGGTTTTAGATCATCTGAGAATAAGATAGAAATTTGTGTATTTTTTTGTATTTCATGATATTGAGATATACATTGGCCTTGATGAGGATACAATAAAATATAATTGGGGTCAAGTTTAATATAATACTTTTCATATAAATTAGATGATCGAAATAAATAATGATATTCAACAAGAAGTAGAGGATGAAAATTTGACATTATCTAATAAAATACAATTGAACATGAGTGGGAGATTATCAGGTTTACACTGAGAATTTTTTTTTATGTGTTTATGAGATTGATATCTTGACTCAAAGAGATATTGATAAATAAGCAATTTGGGATGAAAATAAGCTATGTGAAGAACAAATGAAGAAAGCTCTTAAATTTGTAATCATGTTAAAACAAAACAGATTACTTGTTATTGAAGAAATAGAGTCTAAATTATGTCATGAAAGCCTAAGTGAGAAACAAAAAATCACATTTGATATAATTATGAGACATTGTAATCAAGGACAAACTACATCTTCATTGCATATGATAATTTGAAGAACTACATGAATAGGGAAATATTATATTACGAGAGGGATTAAACTAGCACTTCTAGAGTTATCACAACCACAATGTTTCCCCCTTTTAATACTTGCTACAACTAGTGTTACATTATTAAACATTGTTGCATCAACAATACATACAGCCTGACGAATGTCTATTTTAGATTTTGAAAAATTAGAAGGAATAAAGTCAAAAATCTTTCAAGAAGAAATTAATCATGTTATATATATTTTAATTGATGAGATGAGCTTTATAGGTTAAAATATGCTTGAAAATATATATTATTGATACATCAAGCATTTATAGAAAATATTGATATGTACTTTGGTGGAAGGTATATGGTTTTTATTGGGTATTTGAGATAATTGCCTCTAATAATGGATAAACCTCCATAGGTAAGTACTAGACAAGAAAAGTTATTATGGAAAAACTTTGTAGTCATTGTTATGCTTGATATGGCTTTTAGACAACAAGATCAAATTGAAGAACAACAATGGTTTCAATATCTTTTAACAAATCTAAAAGATGATAATCCAATTGTTAAAGATTGGAAATTGTTGATGACTATAATGAATGTTGCACTTGAAACATTTGAAAAGGAGAATTTTAATGAACATATGTATTTATTTGTAAAAAATGAGAATATGCATCATCATAATAAGACAAAATTATATGCATTAAATCACCATGTTACTTAAAGCATTGCAACTAGATGATAAAGTAATAATGCTACAGGATTGCATGATGAGCAGTTGGACATTGAGTTATTGATTGTTATTGGTGCAAGGGTGCTGCTCACTAAAAATTTATGGGAAAAATCATGTCTTTCTAATGACAAATTTGGATATGTTGAAATAATTGTATAAAAGCTAGGGATGGCATCCCTTGAACCACCCACATATGTAATGGTTCAATTTGATAGCTATACAAGGATTCATTTTGTTGATACAACTCCAACAACAATTTCAATCAGCCCTATAGAAAGCAGTTTTATGTGTCAGTTGCATTTGAAATTAGAGTGGGGATTGATAATACATAAATCATAGGAATTAACACTTCATAAATCTATAATTGATATAGGACTTAAATAATGATAAGGTTTGACATTTGTTATTCTATAATGTGTCAAGTCACTCTGTGGATTAAGCATCACACTTCCTTTCACATATGATTGGTCTTAGAGATTGAATAATGGAAAATACATAGAGAAAATAAAAGAGTAACTTTTTTTTACAGGATCATATGTATATAGATTGAATATCATAAACTTTGTTGTTGTATATCTTATACATCATATATGTGGTATTATCTATTTCTAATTTTAATATCAAATTTATTCAGTTTGAATATTATAAACTTATAGTTATATTTCATACATATATCATATATGTGTTTCTCTCTATTTTCCATTTTAATATGAAATGTATACAATTTTAATATCAAAAACTTATTGTTATACTATTTAAATATATCAAGTCTTGTGTTTCACTTTATTTCCAAATTTAATATTGCATTAGATAATTGTATTGAATGTATTTTTATGAATAATAAGTATTTATTTTTACTTTAAGTAGTCGTAAGTGCTACTAACATACATATCTTAGATAAATATATGTAAAATACATTGATATATATCATTCTCGAGGCACCTATATCATATTGAATTATGGCATTAATAGAATAAGCTCCTTGAAGAAAGATATCTATTGATGTATTTTACATAGATTTGTCTAAGATACGTATGCTAGTTTTATCAATATAATTATTAGAAAATTATATTCTACCCATAATTAATCCATGACTAAATAATGAAAAATTTGTTAAGCATTATTTTTTTCCATACCAACATGTATGATGCTTATGGTATCTATTTCACTATATTTATTTCCTTTAACATATTTTTATTTTTTATATACAAATAAATGTTCTACATAATTTAATATCTTACATAAAAACAAAGTTATTTGGATTGTAGGTAAATTAATTGTATAAATTATGAAATATAGAAATTATCAAACAAGAATGAAAGTGACATTTATTTTTCTTATGGTCTCACAAAGTTTTTATTATGTTTAATTTGGTTTGAGAGATATGAACATTGGGCTCGACTAAATTATGTCCACTTATATCAATTAAAATTTCATTAGGGGAATCACCCTGACACAATGAGGAGAGGAGGGTTATTTTAAATGGTGATAACTTTCCCAAATGTTGGAATAATCAAGTATTGTGCCATATTTATAACAAGGATGTCATTTTAAGCTTACGAGTCTATGGTCGTCTCACCAATTAGTGTTCATCACCTTTTCTCTAACATGGGTTAAGCTCCCCAACCTAAGGTATGGAAGAGAACAAAGAAGATGTTAATAATTCACCCATTAAAGTATCCAGTAAACAACTTTATAATGATGACTTTAAAGTCAAGTGTGTGGTGGTTTCATAAGATAAATTTGTATTAGTTAATTAATATTATTTTATTTTATTTATATTTAATTTCTATTTTATTAACACTGATGTGAACGTAAATTTTAATTTTGATTTTTTTAAAATTATAACTTCTAGATTTTTATATCTGCATACTTATCACCTCAATGGGGCTTAGGTAGAGTTAACCTTTGTTGAGTTCTTATTTATTATTTTATCATCTAGTTGCCTTGTATTTAACACAGATGAAATAGAACAATGAACTTGCATGAACTTAAATAAGTTTATGTTTTATCCTTGATTGGGAACATTATAATTCTAAATTATAGATATATTACCAACTAACTTAAGTTTCCTTGTATAATTATTTTATTTTTCAAGATCAAATCTATGCAATAATATAAATTATAGGTGATAGATCATGTTTATTGACTATATTTTCTAAATAAAAATTATATTATTCTAAATATTTGTTTGTTTAGAATTTTGATCTTTTCTAATTCTTTTAGATAATTAAAAAATATTATGACCCTTATTTAATGTTTTTTTTGTGTGTTAGTACATATATTTATTTAAATGATTTAGATTAAATTAAATTTTATTTAATTATTTTGTCAATTTTTCCACTTTGAAATCCTTTTTTTTGATCCATGTGTTATTCACTTAAGTTAGTTTTGAGTTTATATGTCTTATACTAGGTCTATTCCTATGGTCATGAAACCTATATAAATCATTTTTATGTTCATGGCACCTTTCCTTTTGCCCTGTTTTAATTGGATGAACCCATATTCTCCCTTACAATTTTCTTATTTATAGTAATTAGAAGTTGGTATACATACAAATATTTAAATTTTGGAATTTAATTTATTTATAAATAGATAAATGATTAAGATCATTTGGTAATCAAGTACAACTATAAAAAGTCAAGCACGTCTCAAGTTATAGCTAGAATTTTAATATGAAACATTTATGGCCCACATGTTAGAGTTATTTATATTGTACAATTTTTATTTATTGATATACTAAATTCAATCAGATAAATCTGATCAATTATTTAATTTAGTTAATACAAAATGATAGTTTTATTTTCCCTAATTGTTTAGGTCAAGAAAATTTAACTCATTACAATAGGACATAAGTCATAACATGTTAAATTAGGGCAAGGAGGAAAAAAAGTAAAAGAAGGTAAATAAGCCCAAAAGATCATATTTCAACTAGTAGTTTTTTACCATGACCATAGAAATTTACTTTTTAGTCTCAAATTACTTCATTACAACATGCACAACAGTATAAGAAGTGTGTTTTGAATTCCATGTTACAAACATAGATATAACGAGTGCATAAACAAGATAAAAAAAATCCTTTATTTCCTTGCATATTGGATTTAATACTTAATTAGGCATTATTGTTGTGTTTTATTATTTTGTGTGATGTTTAATTAGAGGAAGTTTAATATTCCTACCCAAAGCAAGACATATAGCCTTCACTTTAAGTCAAAGTGTACAATATATATTGCTCAATCCATGAATGGCAGGGTAATAGTTTTCCCTTATAGTTGAAACTCTATTGTTTGAAATTTTTAATTATTACTTTCAGTCATTTCAAAAGTTTTTCAATGTTTATTGTATTAGATTGAGCACAAATATTGAAAATAGGATGTGACTATATTACATAGCACACATTAGCCAAACCATACATAAATGCCTATTAAATAGGCAAAGAAAAAATCCACTCAATTATCATGGAAAGGGTGGGTGAAACAACCTATGTTGGCTAGAATGAAATAACAAAACCTGATAAAACAAACTAACCTTTTAACATAAGTGATTAAGGCAACTACCCATTAGATATATTACCTTAATCAATAACCCAAGGTAAATACATAATTATGTTAAGACCCTCCCTTAATGACAAAACCAAAAATAAGACTAAGTTTATCTCTAAATTTTATGAACTTGTCTACACCAAGTGGTCTGGTCATTATATCATCCGGTTGCTTTGTAGTGGGGTAGTAGAAGAGACCGATGTCTTCATTTGTAATCAACTATGGAATGTAATGATGGTGAAACTCAATGTGTTTGGTACTGGTATGGAATATTGAATTCTTCACCATCTTCAGAACACTTTGGTTGTCATAGAAAATTGGAGTAGGCCTTGATGACTCAAACTAAATATCCTCCAATATGTTTTTATCTACATAGTTTCAAAACCTAAATTGACCACAACTTTATACTCTACTTCTATTGAAGATAATGCCACTGTAGTTTGTAGTTTGTTTTGTTATGATAAAAATCTTGAACCAAGAATGAAAACATAGCCTATTATAGATTTTCTTAAATGTACTGATCCTACCCAATCAGAGTCAAAATATCTTGAAAGCTTAAAATCTATAGACTTCTCATATAGTATGCCAATGTCAAGATTACCTTTGACATATCTTAATACCAATTTTATGGCTAACCAATGTACTTTCTATGGTTTAGACATGAATTGATATATAAAACTCATTGCAAAGCAAATATCTGGTCTAGTGGTTCTGAGGTAAGTGTGACTAGCCACTAGATATCAATACACTATTTTAATAACTAGAGGTGAAGCAATGTCAGTTTAAATTTTAGATCCAAATTCCATAGGTGTGTGAGTTGGATTACTATCCATCATTCTAAACCTTTCTAGTAATGATTTGGCATACTTATTATGTGACATGAATATAACATAATCATCTTGCCAAAACTCAACACCTAAATAGTATTTTAGTAGTGTTAAGTTTGTCATGTCAAAAGTAAAACAAATATCAATGTTCATCTACTGAATGAGACCATCACTACTCCCAATTATGGACATATCATCAACATATATAATGAGAATCAAGATATCATTACCAGACACCTTTACATAGAGAGTTGGTTTAGAGTTACATCATTTGAAACAAGACTCCCTAAGGTATGTATCTATCTTCATATACCAAGCTCAAGGAGCCTTTGTAAGCCAATATAAGGACTTGATCAACCTAAAAACAATATTTTCCTTACCAAGAAATTGAAAACCCTATGGGTAAACCATATAGACTTCCTCTTCTAGACCTTTATTCAAGAAAACACTCTTGACATCTATTTGGTGTACCGGGCATCAAAACTGAGTAGGAATAGAAATAATCAAACAAAAATAATACCATATTTGTAGTAGGAGAAAAAATATCCTCATAATCAACCCCTTCCTCTTGTGCATATCCTTTTTCAATAATTCTATATTTGTGTTTATCCAAAGAGCCATCTGCATTGCACTTTACCTTGTAAATCCATTTAAAACTAATGGATTTCTTTACTGGTGGTAGCTTCATCATCTCCCAAGTCTTATTTTTCATCAAGGAAATATATTCCAATTGCATGGTTAATTCCCAATCAAGCTTTCCTTTGGCCTTTGGAAAATAATTAGGCTCAAATACATGTTAAATAATAGTTATTAGAGCAAAATTGTCATGTTCGCCTCTATTACCAAACGGCTTTCCTGATCTCAATCTTCTTCCTTCCACACCTTGTGTTAAGACTCCCTCCTTTAGTGTTTCAATTGTGGAAGAATACTACTTTTTCTTCTTTGGTTACTCTATTGTAACTTCATAATGACCTAAAATAATTCCCTCCTTGGAATGTGATTCCACTGATGAACTAGAATCCTACTCAACTTTCACATCATAACTTATAACAAAATCATTAGAAGAAATTAATGACTTAATGTCTAAAAATATACTAATTGTTGTGAAGTAGGAAATCTATTCATTTATTATGACATCTCTATTTACCATAACTTTTTTATTAAAAAGATCAAGTAATCTATAGGCCTTTGAATACTCACTGTACCTAACAAACATGTATGATTTGATATTTGAATCCAAGTTCCTTCTTTTTTTACTAGGAATAATTGTAAAAGCTACACAACCAAAATTTTGAAAAGCACTTACATCTAGAGTTTGACCTGACCAAACCTCCTCTAGAGTCATATTCTCTAATTATTTTATAGGACTTTTGATGAAGATGTACACTACTGTATTCACTACTTCTGCCCAATATCTATATGAGACATTTCTACATTGGACCATATAGAAAACCATGTCTATCACTATCATATTTCATCATTCCATAACTCTATTTTTTTGTGGAGTGTAAGGGGTAGTGTATAATCTGTGTATACCTTCAATGGAACAAAACTCCTTGAACCATTTTGAGATTAACTTGCTCCCATTATCTAGTCTAAGATATTTCACTAACCATCTTGACTATTTTTCATCCATAACTTTCCAAGTAAGGAAGTTAGAAAAGTAATCAAATTTATTACTAGAAAGTATACCAACTTTTTCTTAGAGAAATCATCAACCAGTAATAGAAAATAACAGGCTCCAGAAGATGTAGGTGTCTATATTAGACCATGCAAATCTACATGTACCAGATCCAATACTCCCTTTGCTCTTAAAGATTTACTAACATCAAATTAATTTCTAACTTACTCCCTCAATTGACATCTAGTACATATATAATGACCAACCTAAATAGAATAAATCCCCTTAACCATCTTAGTCTTGCTCAGTGTAGTCAAATAATGAAAATTTAAATGCCCATAGCTTTCATGCCATAGTGAATGTGTTATCAACTGATGCGAGTGCACTTTCCTTTGCCCTATGTGGATTTTCAAGCTTATACAAGCCTTTTTCACCAATTGCAACAGCAATAATCTTTTTATCTCTGGTAGTTATTAAACATTGTTATCCTTGAAAATTTACAACAAAATCAAATTTTGAAGTGATCTCACTAATTGAAAGTAGATTTTTTTTCATATTAGGCACATAACTAACATTTTTAAATGCATAACATATTGTACCATTAAAACTGATCTAAGCATTACCATATCCCTCCATAAAATGAGTTTTACTATCTCCCAAAGATATAGATTCATTATTACTATCATTTTGAACAAAATCCACATACCAGTTCCTATGGCATGTATAATGGTGAGATTCCCCCGAGTTAAAGCAAAATTCTTGATCCACTATAGAATTACCATTGGAAGCCATGAAAGCAAAAGTAGGATATGTTTCCTTACCTTCACCTTCAACTACATTCGTATGATGAGATTTTTTTCTAGAGTTAGCCATATCATTTTATATTTTCCTATAATCTTTCTTAAGGTGACCAGGTTACTTATAGTAAAAACATTTCCACTTAGATATCATATTAGAAACACTTACTTGTAAAGTTTCTATTAGATAACTAGTAGTTTAACCAAACTGCTAACCCTTTCCCTTGATGAAGAATGCACTCTTTGTAGTAGTAGATGTAGATAACACTACCTACTCCTATCGTCTCTCTTTTTGTAATAGTAATGTGGATAACTATTCAAATTCCAAAGTATACATCTTAATAATCATGTGCAAGTACTCCACAAATTACTCAATTGAAGGTCTAAGATTATGCATAACCATAGTAATCAAATCTTGATCATCAATGGGCTTCTACATAGCCTTCAATTGATCATTGATTGATGTACTTGATTTGCAATAAAACTCAAAAATGGATCCACCTTCTTTTATCTTAGTAGAAAATGATAAATTCTTCAAATACACTACCCTACCATCTTCACAAGCTTGATATTTAGAAGTAAATTAGTCTTCAAAGCTAATGTAGTGGTCGAAATTCTGACCTCTGAGATTATATTATCTACTATTAACCTTTTTAACAACATAAGTGCTTCAAGATGATGTTTATCATAGTCGTCATAATTAGTGGTAGGATTTTTCTCTTTATTGAGCCTATTGGCTCAAGGTTCTGATATTTACATATCATCAAAACCTTGTGACTCCACAAACTAAAGTTTTTATCTATCAATTTCTAAGAATATAGTAGTAATAGGTGTTGAATACTAGCCATTTGACCTAATTTTTAATGAAAATAATTAAATTTGTAAAAATATAATGAATTTTATAAAAATTCCTTCTACATATGGATTCTATATTAACATTGAATAACTCTGCTAGTTTCTAACAACAAACTCAATATCATTTGAAATATCTCAAATTTTCTTTTATTGAAACAATTAAATTGTGAATCCTATTACTTTAATATAAAATATATATTTCTCCATCCACATCTAGATTAAAAAAACCCAAAAAATAGTGAAATTTTTAACTTCCCAGATGCTTCCATGATTATTAATCAGCAGTTGTCCCCAATAACCCCTATTGGCTAAAGTTTTGATTTATTTCAATTAAAATTTTAAAAATAATTAAAGTAATAAAAATTTTGGTTAAAAATTTCATGAAAATAATCAACCAATTAGAAAATTAGCCTACCTATGAAACTTTAGGTGTAGATTCTGAGCCTGTTTCTCAACCAAATCAAAACCCATTTGAACCACTATTTAAGTTAGGATTTAAGTCATATTTTAGAACTTTTAGTTGTATAAAATAATCAAGATTTGAATTTTTTGGCTCTCCCCTGAATTGTACAACACTTTACCCTAATACCTATCCCCCCAAAAAAACAAAGGCCTCAAATAGTCTTAAATGAATTCCTTTGACCTCCTTTTGATATTATTAGTTTTTTTTATCCTCCCATGTAGTGTTATGATCTTTTAGTTGAGTTTATAGAGTTATATGATGCTTTCTCTCTCCTCTATCTCTTTATTAGGTGCATGAAGCTCCTTCCTAGCAAGACACTGACCTCTCTGGCTTCCATAAACCTCCACTAAGGCCCATGAAGCATGGGCTTTGAGTACCATATTAGATTGATCATAGAGATTGAAAAGAGAATGAGATTATATTACAAAACAAACCTTATCTAAAACATACATAGAGGTCTATTAAATAGACAAAGAAAAGAACCACCCAAGAATCATGGAAAGGGTGTGTGAAACAACCTACATCATCTATCATGAAATAACTAATCTTGATAGAATAAACTAACCTCTTAACCCAAGTGGTTAAGGAAACTAACCATTAGATATATTACCTTAGTTAATAACCCAAGATAAATACATAATTACACTAACATATTGATAATTTACATATGATGTTACTTATTTATGTTTTATTTTTAGTATGTTTTTCATTTTAAAAATATACAATTACACTGAGAGGTGTAACTTATAATGGGAGTAGGACTTGGATTCTCATGTCATGACTGTATTCATAAAAAATCAATATAGTTGACATATACTTCTAAATATTCTTTGAAATGTTAAAATGTAATTCAATTTACTAAAATATTATATGATATAGTTAATTTTGTAAAATAAGAGAGATTAATATTACCATACCTTTTTATAAGGATCATTATTTTTATTTAAGATATTGATACAATTATAGTCTAAGGTCCTTATGAAGGAATGCGTTAATGATGTATCCCTCAAAGTTCTAGATAACGAATTGACGTTAGTATGTTCTTTTATTAATTAACTTTAGTCTTACATGATATTATAAGCTTCAAAACTGTAAATTTAAATATCAACTCTACATATTCAAATCTCTAGACATGGATATATTATCCACCTCTCTACTATGGTGTCATTAGACTAGCATACATTCAATGCTATAGAAATTTACCTATCATGTGAATTTATTTTTCTATTTTTATTGTCTCATACATAGTATCCTATTTCTTCCATGAGATCACTCTAATAGAATATTGTCTTGGGTTTTAAGTATTACAAATGTTGCTCCAGAAGCCATATTTATAGTTTCTTGAACTCTATTTTCTTAGTTTGATTCCCAAACAATTTTTTAATAGTTACATTAAATGTATTTGATAAAATATGTAGGCCTAATCTAGAGGTATCATAGCCTTTTACATACCTCCCACATAATTTTAATTGCTATCAAAACACATCAACACATAACAGAATTTTTTGGTTGTCTTTTTTGTTGTCACATCACTTGTAGTATTGACCTAACCTATGGAATGGTTAGGTGTAGGTCAAAATATTTGAATACTCATCTAAATTTATTATGTTTTCTTGGGTTATATGTCAAATTTATTTCACCTAAATTTTTATGCATTCTTTCACTTTAGAATATTTATTTTTTCATGTGCCACCATCATCATCACACACTAGGTACTTTGGATCTCCTTCATTGGCTAGTTATTCTCTATAAACATTTGTTAACCCTTTGACTATGACTACACACAGCTATGGATTTGATTTCTAGGTAATCTCAATTTATTTAGCCTCAATTTCACAAGTTTAAGCTTAGATTTGGTTGTAACCTTTTTGTTCCTCACACAACACATCATACACAAACAACTCCTTCTACACCATATTCCTTGGTGCTCTAAAATTATATGTTTCTTCATGTCATATCATGTGAGTGTTTATTTTTTTTACCTTAATTCCTATCACATACTTCATTCTCATGTTTTTTATAAATCTACACACATGTTGCTTTCCCTATCCAAGACTTTTTATCCATTTTATTCTCCAAATTCTATGTAAATCTCAGCCATCTATTTCTCACATAATTGGACTCTTGCATAGTCTAGAACAACCTTCTAAGATGTTGCATTGTACAACTATGCACCACCAAATTTATTTTATTCCTTGACTAACTAACACTATTTTTGGGTGATGCAAGATTTTTTATTCTCCTATGATGTTCTTGCATCAAACTCTCCAAGTAAATAAAATGTAAGCTCCAAATTAAAGGTAGTATTGAATGGTAGTATTCAAATGCCTTCTAAGAAACCTCCTCAACATGTATTTGTTCTTTATCTTCAAGGAAGAAATTCATACTCTTATTATTTATATTAGGTACCATTGCATATCAACATTTTTTCCAACATCCCATTCTATTATTTTTGTTATGTGCCAATACTCTACTTTATGGGAATATAGAGTTCCCATCCCTTCCTCTGATACATATTTTATGCCACACAAAAGAAAACTTATTCTTACTTTAGGTTCTTTTTTTCATCACTATCTTTATGTAGGCTACTCCTACACCTTACACACCATATTAGTTTTTTGTTAGTTCTTTTGGAATGATATCCAACTTTTCTTCATTCATTATGATCCACTATAAAATTATGTCTCCTTAGCCTTGTGCCTTTATTATTACTTTTGTACAATAAACTTATTGACCTCTATTATTGATTATTTTTATATATATAACCTTCTGAATGCCTTCTGTCATTTCCATTATTTCTCTTTTAGTCACTATCTGACACCCTTCCACTTTATCATAAGTCTCTTCCATGATATCTTGGGGCTTATTCCATCCTCCATGTTTATCCCATGTTAGATATTGTCATGTGTTTATCATCATATCAATGATCTCTTCTTCACTTTAAAGTGAGGCTTTGTAGGTTCCTTATTTCAATGCTCAAGTCTTCCCCTCCATTTGAGTTGGCATTCTATATGCATTACATGATTTAGTAATTTGGAGACCATATGCCTACAACCATGGACCATTTTCATTCCAGTCTATCTATTTCTCTTTTAGACATTTATGTATCCTTATGATACATTATCACATAACCTATTTTTGCATACTCTACCTTCATTTTAGGGTTAAATATGTTGGGAGATTTTATCCTCATCCTTACTTGGTTTCCACATCACACAAATGGTCATATTTCAAAATTAAAATCCCCATTATGTCAAATTTCTTATTCTCAAGTTTCCTAGTATGCGTCCATCCCATTATAGATTATATAAAAGAACATTAACTTCACACAACTTGGAAATATTGTTAATTCTATTGCCAAATATTAAATACACAAGTGCACAATGAGTAAAATTTCCCTATTATTTCAAAATGATCATTTAAGCACTTCAAGTAGTCATGAGCCAAGTGTGAATTCAGTTTTATGAAATCTCAAGTCTACATGATAAAGTATTTAATCCACATATAGATGCATGTACATAGTAAAAAAAACACAATTGTACAAATCGCTTAGATGTGAGAAAGTCGACATGGATTTTTTTTATCATTATTCAGTGTATTGGTATGTAGGTAACACTTAGCATAGTGGGGTGTTTAGTATAGAACAACTCAAACTAATATTACTCCTTCACATACATTTATATCCTTCTGGTAAAAAGATAGGATTTTGAACCTAAAGAAGTTATATTCATTTTTTTCTAAACACAAAAGCTAAAATTATCTCAAACAAACAAATTTTACACAATCACATAAGACTATGCCTTTTTTTTCAACATTCTACAAAAAGAAGGGATTGCCAATCTAGGATAACAAAAACCATCACTATTGCCCTTAATGGGTGTACATGTCTATACAACATTAATGGATCAACTTTTTGTAATATTAGGAATTTTCATTTTGATCACTAACTTAAAAATTTTCTAGTCAACAAAGTCAACTTAATGCATCAAAAATCTAAAAATATCTCTATTTTTCATGGTTTAATATTGTTTGTATTCATTATATTTCATCAATTCTAGTTTCTTGCTTTCAGTTTTAAGTTTATAAGTATGTTTAGAGCACCTTTATATATTATAATTATTTATCATAATTAGTATTAGTACACCATAGTTAATTTTATTAAAGATAATTTTTTTGATAAATCTATGTATTGATATAAATTTATTATAACCTTAATTTTTTCTCAAGATATCAACCTTCTAGGGTATCAAATTTGTTGTGTTACATTATTTGTTAAGCATTTCTACTTTATATCTAAATATTCAAATGGTGTGTATGGTTATGACTACAAGAAGAGGGATATTATTTTATCTTATCATACAAAAATTTATTCAAAACCATCCTCATTCCATAAAAATCATTAAGGTTTATGATATTTTAGATAAATAATAGCATACTAATGCTAATACTTCCTTATTTGACATGCTTAAATCTATGATTATATATAAG
>JARHVA010001208.1:287500-300000 GCA_037957365.1 Torreya grandis
ATTTGGCCACAAATTGGTACATCTCCATTGAATGAATATGTAACATAAGATTTATTAAAAATGGATTTTCCAACTCTATTACATGATGTAAGGTGTCATTGGTTGGAACCATGACTAAAATGCGTATATCTACATGAATATGTGAAACACTTCATTCAATATCAATATAATAATTTTGGGACACACCCATAGTTTAGGTATCTTGCCATGAATAGGATAGCCTGAAATAGATCACAAAAATTCATTAGAAGTATTTGTAAATAAAAGCCTTCAATAATTACCCATTAAAATTGTTGAATTACATGAACACATGGATAATATTTCAAAATTTCATATTTTTTATTGCTTGATGTGAAATGAATCTATACCTAGAATCACACATTCCTATTGGAAAAAGTATTGTGTAGAGTTAATCAACCTATTACATAAAATTAAAACATCAACCATATTATTTAAATTAAGTATAGCATATATGTGTTGGCTAGACCTATATTCACTAATTCTAGGAATTCCACCTATAGATCCATGTGAAGCAAAAATATGGAGATAAAAAATGTAATTGAACACCCACATAGATTTTCTTATTATATGCACATTTGAAATAAAGTGTTTGAGAAAGAGATACTAGAAATTTTTATGAAGGTAGAATATTTATATCGTAGTTATTAATGGAAACATATATGGTCTCCACATGTGCATGGTTTTTAATGGTTGGATTGAGGGCTAAATAATGACACCTTAGACTAAAGAAATGAATATCAAGTCAATTTTTTGGAAAAATTTTGTGATAGAATTATACATGAAGGAGATAAACAATATGAGCCAACAATAAATGATGACCATGTTAACACTCATAATCATTATGTGTTGTGATCATGGCATTCAAAAGTATATTAGAAACCAGTACTCTCAACGCATGTTGTAAACTACATTGTGAAGTATGTTATAAAAGAAGATAAAAGTTTAGAAACATATGAATAAATGTTGATGTGATTTGAAAATGTTAAAGACCTAGAAGAACATGATGCACAAGTGTATATATGTCTATTAACTGAATTAATTATTGAAAGAGATATAGGTTTCATGTAAACATGCCACATGTTTCTATAACTTCATTTTATGAAGTGTAGTATAGTATTTGTATCATTGAATGTTAGACATAATATTTTTAAACCAATATTAAAATAAGATGATAAAAATAAAAAAATGGAAAATCAATAATGAATGGGTATATTGATAGATATCACTCAATGGAAAAGAGATACTACAAGTGTTTATGAAGGTAATATATTTATGTTGTAGAAATGAATGGTAAAATAAAGGGTCTCCACATGTGCATGATTTCTTATGGTTGGATTGAGGGATAAATAAGGACACCTTAGACTATAGAAATGAAAATCAATTCAAATTTGTACAAAAATAGTTTAATATAATTATACATGAAGGAGATAAACAATACAAGGTAAAAATAAATGATGACCATGTGAACACTCATAATCATTATGTGTTACAATCGTGGCATGAAAATGTTTATTGGAAACTAGTACTATACATTCATGATGTAAACTACATTGTGAAGTATGATACAGAAGTAGAGAAAAGTTTAGAAATATATGAACAAATGTTTATATGATTTGAAAATGTTAAATACCTAAAACAACCTACCGCACAAGTGTATAGATACCTATTAATTGGAATAATTATTAAAAGAGATAAAAATTTAATGGAAGCTTGCCAAATTTGATATAGCTTCCTTTAATGGAATGTAGTATAGTATTTGTATCCTTGAATGTTGGGAATAAAGTGTTTAAACCGGTATTCAAATAGGATGATAAAAATGAAAAAAATGGACAATCAATAATGAATGAGTATATTGATAGACCTTCACTCAATGGAAAAGAGACAATACAAATGTTTATGAAGGTAAAATATTTTTTCTATAGGTATGAATGGGAACATAGAGTGTCTCCACATGTACATGATTTTTTATGGTTTGATTGAGGGCCAAATAAGGATATCTTAGACTAGATAAATGAAGATCAAGTCAACTTTGTGAAAAAATATTCTAGTAAAATTATACATGCAGTAGATAAAAAAATATGAGCCAAAACTAAATGATAACCATGTGAACACTCATAATCATTAAATGTTTCAATTGTGGCATGCAAATTTAGATTGGAAACTGGTATTCTCAAAACATGTTGTAAACTACATTGTGACGTATGATATAAAAGCAGATAAAAGTTTAGAAACATATGCAAAAGTGTTGATGTGATTTAAAAATGTTAATGACTCTGAAGAACCTATTGCACAAGTGAATATATGCCTATTAAATGAAATAATTATTGAAATAGATATAGGTGTAATGAAAACATTCCACATGTTGCTATAACATACTTTGATGGAGTGTAGTATAGTATTTGTATCACTAAATGTTCGGCATAAAATTCTTAAATTGGTGAAAATAAGATCATAAAAATGAAAAAAATGGAAAATAAATAATGAATGGGTACATTGATAGACCTTCTCACTAGAACATCTACCACTCATTGAGGATGCAAGATCTTGAATGCATAGTAAAAAAATCAAAAGAGGTGAAAAGTGGAAACCAAGAAAAATGTGTGTTATTATGAGCATATGGCAAAGGTTTTACATCATCTGAGAACAAGATAGTCAGAATTTTGTGTATTTTGGTTGGTCAGAGCTATTATTGCACAAACCATTTCATGATATTGAGATATACATTGGCCTTGATGAGGATACAATAAAATATAATCAAGGTCAAATTCAATACAATCCTTTTCGTATAAATTAGGTTATTGAAATAAATAATGGAATTCAACAAGAAATAGAGATTGAAAATGTTTATATTATCCAAAAAAATACAATTGAACGTGAGCGGAGATCATATCAGGCCCACATCAAAAATATTTTCTACATGTTTATGAGATTGATGTCTTGGGTCAAAGAGATATTGACAAATAGGTAATTTGGGATGAAAATAAGCTATGTGAAGAACAAATGAAGAAATATCTTAAATTTATAATCATGTGAAAAGAAAATAGATTACTTTTTATGCAACAAATAGAATCTAACTTATGTCATGAAAGCCTAACTAAGAATCAAAAAATAATATTTGATATAATTATAAGACATTATAATCAAGGACAAACTACATCTTTGTTGCATATGATAATTCGAGGAATTACATGAATAGGTAAATATTATATTATTAGAGGGATTAAACTATCACTTCTAGAGTTATCATAACCATAACATTTCCCACTTTTACTACTAGTTAAAACTAGAGTTATAGTAATTAACATTGGTGCATCAACAATACATACAACCTTGTGATTGTCTATTTTAGACGTTGAAAAAATAGAAGGAATAAAATTATCAATATTTGAATAATAAATTAAACATGTTATATATATATTGATTGATGAGGTGAGATTTATAGGTAAATATAGATTCCATACTATGCCAAACATTTATAGAAAATGTTGATATGTGCTTTGGTAGAAGGTCTATGGTTTTTGTTGAGTATTTGGGGCAATTGCCTTTGGTAATAAATAAACCTCCATATGCAAGTACAAGACAAGAAATTTTATTAGGACAAACCTATATATCATTGTTATAATCGATATGGCTTTTAGACAACAAGATCAAACTAAAGAATAATAATGGTCTCAAGAACTTTTAACGAATCTAAGAGGTGACAATCCAACGATTAAAGATTGGAAATTATTGATGAATATAATGAATGTTGCACTTGAAACATTTGAAAAGGATGATTTTAACAAACATACATATTTATTTATAAAAAAAAATGAGAATATGCATCATCATCATAATAAGAGAAAATTATATGCATTGAATCACCTTATTATTTGAAGCATTGCAACTAGATGACAAAGTAATAAGATTATATGATTGGATGATGAGTAGTTAGAATTTGGGTTATTGATTTTTATTGGCGAAAGGGTGATGCTCACTAACACTTGATAAATCCATAATTGATATAGAACTTACAGAATGATAAGGCTTGACATTTTTTGTTATATCACGTGTCAAGTCACTTCATAGATTAAGCATCACACTGCCTTTCACATATGATCATTTCAAGAGATTAAATAATGGGAAATGCATAAAGAAAAGAAAAGAGGAACTCTTTATTAAAGGATCATATGTATATAGATTGAATATCATAAACTTTGTTATTATATAACTTATATGTCATATATGTGGTGTTCACTATTCTAATTTTAATATCAAAAGTATTGAGTTTGAATATCATAAAATTATTGTTATATTTCATATATATTCCATATATGTGTTTTCTCTCTATTTCCCATTTTAATATTAAATGTATACAATTTTAATATAGAAAACTTATTGCTATACTATTTAAATATATCAAATTTTGTGTTGCACTCTATTTCCAAATTTAATATTACATTAGATAATTGTATTAAATGTGTTTTTATGAATAATAATTATTTACCTTTACTTTAAGTACTCATAAGTGCTACTAGCGTACATATATTAGATAAATATATATAAAATAAATTGATAGATATCATTCTCAAGGTGCTTATATCGTATTTAATTGTGATATTAGTGGAATAGACTCCTTAAAAATGATATATATTGGTGTATTTTACATAGATTTATCTAAGATACATATGATAATTTTATCAATATACTTATTAGAAAAATTCATATTCTACCCATAATTAATCCATGATTAAATAATGAAAAAAAAAATCATTTTTTTCATAGCAATACCTATGATGCTTGGGGTATCTATTTGACTGTATTTTTTTCCTTTTACATATTTTAATGTTTTATATGGAAATAAACATTTTTCATAGTTTAATGTTTTATATGCAAATAAAATTATTTGAATTTTAGTTAAATTAATTTTACAAATTATGAAATAAATCAATTATCAAATAAGAAAGAAAGTGACATTTATTTTTCTTACGGTCTTACAAAGTTTTTATTATGTTTAATGTGGTTTGAGAGATAAGAACATATGGCTCGCCTAGAGTAATACCACTCATAACAATTAAAATTTCAATTGGTAACATCCTAGACACCATGAGGAGGAGAAGATTATTTTAAATGGTGGTAACTTTCCCAAATGTTGAAATAATTCAGGATAAGATCATATTTACAACAAGGATGCGGTTTAAGGTTTATGAGTCTACTATCATTTCCCTAGTTAGTGTTCATCACCTTTTATCTAACATGGGTTAAGATCCCAAACCTAAGGTATGGAAGAGAACAAAGAAAATTTTAATGATTCGTCCATTAAAGAACGTAGTAAACAACTTTATAATGATGATTTTCAAGTCAATTATGTGGTTATTTCATAAGATCAATTGGCATTAATTATTTTGTTTTTATTTTTTATTTTTTATCACTTTTGTGAACATAAATTTTGATTTTGATTTTTAAGAAATTATAACTTTTAGTTTTTTATATCGGCATACTTTATTGAGGCCTAGGTAGAGTTAACCTTTGTTGTGTTTATTAATTATTTTATCCTCTAGGTGCCTTCTATTTACCATAGATGAAGTAGACCAATGGATTTACATACACTTGGATAATTTTATGTTTAATCCTTCATTGCGAGCATTATAATTTTGAACTTATAGATATATTACCAATTAGCTTAAGCTTCCTTGTATAATTGTTTTATTTTTCAAGTTTAATTCTGTGCAATGATATAAATCATAGGCGATGTATCATGTTTATTTACTACATTTTGTAAATAAAAATGATATTAGTTTAAATATTTGTTTGTTTATAATTTTGATCTTTTCTAGTTGTATATACTTAAAAATTATCATGGATTTTATTTAGTATTTTTTTAGTGTGTTAGTACATATATTTATATAGATGATTTAGTTTAAATTAAGTTTCATTGAACCATTTTGTCAAAATTTCCACATTGAAATCCTCTTTTTTGATCCATGTATTATTCAGTTAAGTTAATTTTGAGTTTACATGTCTGATGCTAGGGTTATTCCTATGGGCATCACACCTATATAGAGCATTTTTATGTTCATGGAACTTTTCTTTTTTCCCTATTTTAATTGGATCAATCCATCTTCCCCTTTCCAATTTTCTCATTTATAGTAAATTGAAGTTAATATATATGAAAATATTTAAATTTTTTGAATTCAATTTGTCTATAATTAGACAAGTGATTAAGATCATTTGATAATCAAGTACAACTAAGAATAGTCAAGAACTTCTCAATATATAAATATCATTCTATTATAAAACACTTATGGCCCACATGTTGGAGTTATTTATATTGTACAATTTTTATTTATTGATATATTAAATTCAATCAGATAAATATGATAAGTTATTTGATTTAACTAAAATAAAATGATAGTTTTATTTTCCTTAAATTTAACTCATTACAATAAGACATCATTTGTAGCATGTGAAACTAGGGCAGGGAGGAAAAAGAGTAAAAGAAGGTGAATATACCCAAAATATCATATTTCAACTAGTAGTTTTCTACCATGACCATAAATTTTTTTTGTAGTCTCAAATTACCTCATTACAATAGACATGGCAGCATACGATGTGTGTTTTAAACTCCAAATTCTAAACATAGATATAACGAGTGCATAAACAAGATAAAATAATCCTTTATTTCATTACATATTGGATTTAACACTTAATTAGGCATTATTATTGTGTTTATTATTTTTTTTTATGTTAAATTAGAGGAAGTTTAATATTCCTACCCCAAGCAAGACATATAGCCTTCACTTTAATTTAGAATGTGTAATATATATTGGTCAATCCATGAATGGTATGTTGATAGTTTTCCCTTGTAGTTGAAACTCTATTGTTTACAAATTTTAATTGTTATTTTCACTCATTTAAAAATATTAAATAAAAACTAAGTTTTTTAATGTTTATGGATAATTTACATATGATGTTACTTATTTTGGTATTATTTCCATTATATTTTTTATTTTAAAAATCTACAATTATATCAAGAGGTGTAACTTAGAATGGTAGTAGGTCATAGATTCTCATGTCATGACTGTGTGCATAAAAAATTAAGTATAGATGACATATACTTCTAAATATCCTTAGAAATGTTAAAATGTAATTCAATTTATTATAATATTATATAATACACTTGATTTTGAAGGATAAGAGAGAGTAGAATTACCTTAACTTTTTATAAGGATCATTAATTATCCTTAAGATATTGATGGAATTGTAGTGAAAGGTTCTAGTGGAGGGAGGCCTTAACAATTTATCCCTTACAATTCCACATAATGGATTGAGGCAAGTATATCCTTCTATTAATTAACTTTAGGTGTTACATGATATAAGCTTCAAAAATATAAATCAAAATATTGACTCTACTTATTCAAGTCTTCAAACATGGATATATTATCCACATCTCTACTATGGTGTCATTAGGCTACCATACATTCAAGGCTATAGAACTTTCCCTATCATGTGAATTCATTTTTATATTTTCATTATCTTCTACATAGTATCCTATTTCATCTATTAGATCACTCTAACAAAGTATCCTCTTGGATTTTGAGTGTTACAAATGTTGGTCCAAGACCCCTATTTATAGTTTCATGAACTCTATTTACTTTGTTTGATTCCCATACAATTTTTTGATAGTCACATTTAATGTAATTTACAAAATATGTAGGATTATTCTATAGGTATCATATCCTTTTACATACCTCAAGCCACACAATTGTAATTTTTGTCAAAACACATCAACACATAATAATATTATTTTGTTGTCACATCACTTACATTACTGACCTAGCCTATGGAATGGCTTAGTGTAGGTCTACATATTTGACTACTCACCCAATTTTTTAATTTTCCTTGGGTTATATGTCAAATTTATTATACCTATATTTATATACATTATTTCACTTAAGAATATTTATTTTTTCATGTGCCATAATCATCATGCCACACTAGCTACTTTAGAACTCCTTCACTGGCTAATTATGCTCTATAAACTTTAGTGTATCCTTTGACTATGACTACACACAACTCTGGATTTGACTTATAGGCAATGTCAACTCATTAGCCTTAATCTCATGAGTTCAATCTTAGATAATATTATAACCTTTTTTTTCTCACAAAATAGATCCTACAAAAATAACTCCTTCCACACCATATTCCTTGGTGCACTAAAATTCTATGTTCTTTCATGCAATATCACGTGAGTGTTTGTTTTTTTACCTTAATTCCTATCACCTGCTTCATTATCATGTTTTTTTTAAAAATCTACACACGTGTTGATTTCCCTATCCAGTATATTTTATCCCTTTTATTATCCTACTTTCATGTAACTCTTATCCATATTTTTACCACATAATTGGACTCTTGCATAGTCTAGAACAACCTTCCAAAATGATGCATTGTATAACTACTCACCACTAAATTTGGTTTATTCATTTACTAATTGACACTATTTTAGGATGATGCAATATTTTTTATTTTCCTAAGATTTTATTGCATCAAAATCACCAAGTAATTAAAATATAAGATCCCAATTACAAGTATGATTGAATGGTAGAACCACCCTTTAGTTTAAATCCCAAGGCCATAGTGTTCCCTTCCACCTAGTGTGTCACTTAAGCAGGTTTTTCCTATTTTTCTTCTTCTATGCCATCTTTAGGAAATAAACCATCCTCCTTCACCTACCTCTTAAACCTTCACTCTTCCTTACCCTTATTCTTATTTTGTGTCTATGCCTACATTTGTGCATCCACCTCTTCCAAGTGTTTTTAACACTTCCCCTCTAATGTACATCATGTAACTCATTACATATGCACTCTTCCCTTATTTACTCTCTCATGGGTATATGCCCAACATTATTTACTCGTGTGGGTCTATGCTCACCTTTGTCTCTCATGGATTTTTTACCACTTTCATCTATCCATCTCCACCAAAATGTCTCCATAACTTTCATATCCTTATTTATGTTTACCTTATGATTCTCTTCTATTATGTGTGCATTCTCACTCATGTCATCTCCAACATATAGGCATAGTTGTGTAATATTATTCCATGTGTTTCTCATATAATGTGTTTATGTGGTTATTTCATTTAGCCTATCCTTCTCTATTTCCTTTTACATGATGCCCCTAATGGTTTGCAAGTATCTCTAAAATCCATTCACTCCCATATTGTCACATTATTCTACTATCATGCACTCTAATCCATGTACCTAGACTAATATTCCCCGTACTCACTTTTCCTAGTTAGTTTCATGATAATAATATCATGCCTTGATCCATTTTGATACTAACTCCACTTCCCTTTCTACAATGGAAATTTCATTTTCTTGATCACCCTTAGGATTATACTCTACTCTTCTTTATTGTTATGGGTGCCTTGATGCTTATAAAATAAATATTGTGCCTTTCTAATCAACTTAGACTTGATTTTTGATCATTCCTACTGATAAATACCTTATGTTTCACACAAAAAATATCATGTAATTTTAAATTAATGGATTAAGTTTATAATCTCATAATGCATATTCAAATTCCTTCTACGAAACCTCCTCCACATGTATTTTTTCTTTGTCTATAAGTAAACAAATCTTACTCTTATTATTTCTATTATGTACCATTACATATGGAAATTTTATCTAACATCCTACTCAATTACTTTTATTATGTAACAATCCTATACTTTATGGGAATATTGTGTTCCCATCCCTTCCTTTGATTCATATTTTATGCCACACATAATAAAATTATTATTTCTTAATGGTTTTTTATTTTTCATCATTGTCTTTGTGTAGGCTACTCCTACACCTTACACACCTTATGCTTTCATTGGAAATTTTGGAATGACCTCCAAATTTACTTCAACCATTATGATCCAATATAACATTAATTCTCTTTAGCCTTGTGCCTTTGTTGTTGCTTTTTTACAATAACTTTCTTCACCTCTATTACTGATGAATTTTATCTACATAACCTTTTGAATGCCTTCCATCATTGGTATTGTTTCTATTTTAGTCACTATATCCCACCATTATATGTTATCACAAGTTTATTCCATCATATCATGTGGGTTATTCCATCCTCTATATCACTCCCATGTAAGATATTAGAATGTGTTTATCTTCGTGTCAATGCTCTCTTTTTCACTTTAAAATTAGGATTTGCAAGTTCATTCTTAAAGCTCTAAAGTCTTCTACTCCTACACATTACACACCTTATGATTTCATTTTAAATTTTAGAATGATATCCAACTTTCCTTCATTTATTATGATCCACTATAAGATTACTTATCCTTATCCTTGTGCCTTTGTTGTTAATTTATGTGTAATAACCTTCTTCATCTCGGTTACTGATCAATTTTGTCTACATAAACTTATGAATACCTTCCATAATTGACATTGTTTCTCTTTTAGTCACTATCTCCCACCATTATACCTTATCACAAGTCTTTTATATCATATCATGGGGCTTATTGCATCCTCTATGTTACTCTTATGTTAGATATTGTCATTTGTTTATCTTCATGTCAATGATTTCTTCTCCACTTTACAACAAGGATTTGTAGGTTCATTCTTCAAGATCTCAAGTCTTCTCCTCTATTTGAGTTATCTTTCTAGATGCATTACTTGGTTTATTAATTTGGAAACCATATGCTTACAAATATGCAACAACTTGTTTCCCTTCTATCTATTTTTCTCTTAGAAATTTATGTATCCTTATGATACATTATCAAACAACCTTATTTATTCATGCTCCAGATTTATGGTATGGATAAATATGTTGGGTGGTCCTATTCTCATCCTTGCTTGGTTTACACATCACACAAATGGTCATATTAATAAAATAAAACTTTGTCATATGTTGGCTTTCTTATTCTTAGGCTTCCTAGTGTGTGGTTATCCCATTAGAACTTATATAAAATCATATTAGTTTCAAACAACTTGGAAATATTATCAATTCTATTATAAAATATTATCTACATACATGCACAATGAGTAAAAGTTGACTATTATTTCTGAATTAGCATTCAAGCACTTTAAGTAGTCATGATCCAAGTATGAATTTAATTTTATGATTATCTAACTACCATGATCAAGTATTAAATTTAAATATAGATGCATACATAGATTCAAAAGAGCACAATTGAAAAAATCACTTAGATGTGAGAACTTCATGATTTTTTTTATCACTCTACATTGTACTGTTATATAGGCAACACTTAGCATAGTGGGGTTTTTATTTTAGCACAACTCAAATTGATATTACTCCTTCACGTAAATTTATATCCTTGTGACACAAAGATAGGATTTTAAACTTCAAGAAGCTATACTAATTTTTTTCAAAATAGAAGACAAAATTATCTTAAATAAAAATATTTTACATAGTTACATAGGACTATGTGCTAGTTTTCAGCATTCTACAAAAAGAAGGGAATGCCAATCTAGGACAACAAAACCCATCACTATTGACACTAATGGGTGTACATGTCTATACAACATCATAGTATAAACTTTTGGGAGTATTATGAATTTTCATTCTAATCACTAATTTCACATTTTTCCAGTAAACATAGTTAATTGAATGCATAAAAAATTTAAGAATATCTCTAGTTTTCATGGTTTAATATTATTTGCACTCATTCTATTTCATCAATTCCAATTGCTTACTTTCAGTTTAATGTTTACATGTGTAGAGCACCTTGATATATTATAATTATTTATCATAATTATGATTAGTACACCATAGTTAATTTTATTCAAGATAATTTTTTTTGTAAGCTTATATATTGATAAAAAAATTATTAAAACCTTAATTTTTACTTAAGATCTCAACCTTCTATGGTATCAATTTTTTTGTGTTACATTATTTGTTTTGAATTTATAATTAATATCCAAATATGAAAATGGTGTGTATGGTTGTCACTACTAGAAGAGGGATATTAATTTATTTTATCATACAAAACCATCTTCAACCCCATCCTCCTCCCACAAAAATCATCAAAATCTATGATATTTTAGATAAATTATTACATACTAATACTAATGTTTCCTTATTTTTCATGCTTCAATATATGATTATAAATAAGGATATCCTATATGAAGCATAGAAAGTGACCATGTTATCATGAGATAGAGAACCTTGTTATGTATTTTCTATTGCCAACACCTTAATATAGACTAAATAAAGTATCTCTTTTACAATATAGGATTTACTATCAAAGCATATCATTGATGCATTTATATTATTATATATTCAAACTCAAACTCATGATAAATTAGTATAAATAATAATGGAAGATAATGGATTAGGCCTTAATATATGTAGTATAGACTTCCTCAAATTATTGGGTATTGAATCCAAATATATCATTATTTTTTACATGAATGTTCAAGGATTTATTAATATTCCAAGAAAAGAATTAGAAATATTACCTATCAGATTGGGTCCAAAAAT
>JARHVA010001208.1:307500-335000 GCA_037957365.1 Torreya grandis
GTTGAATTAATGGACATGTTACATGTAATTAGATTATTTATTATATTCTTCACTTTGAGTACAATTGATATGTATTGGTTTAATCTACATCTATTAATGTGAAGAACGCAACTAAAAAATCCAAGGGAAGCATGAATGTGGTGAGAAAATAGTATTAATTCATATCTTCATATAAATTTACACTATATACACCTATGCCATACATTTTTTTAAATGATATATTTCAAAAAATAATTAAATTAAAATATTATTGGTCTAAATATGAATGGCAACATAGAGGTTCATCACATGTGCATGGATTCATATGGTTTGGTGAATCCCCATATATGGACAAACTTGATTGGGAAAATGATATTGAATAAAAAAATGATTATAAACAATTCCATTCTATTATTCATGAATGGATTCTGTTGGAAGATCCACAAAAAAAAAATATATAGGTATGTTACTAATCCTTTAAAAATCTATATGTTATACTATATTTTTTATTTTCTTAATGAAACTAATAAATTATAATATATTATGACTTATAAGCATTACAATGTTTTATGAAACACCCGTGTCTTTTAAATACAATACAAATTACATAGGTGGATATTGAACGCAACTTCAAAAAGCCACTCAATTGTGTAGAATGACATACAATGTGCAAAAAGGGTGCTTGACTACATAAGAAAAGAGTAAGGATAGTTTTTAGATGAGTTTTTTTAACATTGAAATATTTTTTTATAAATAAAACAAAATCTATGTGAAAGAAATAGAAAATCATTATTATTTATTGTAATTATAATTCACCATGGCCAATGAATAAAAAGTGATTGAAATTATACCAAGACTTAAAGACATGTAACAAAACATTTGAGCCAACAAGAAATGATGACAGAGTAAATACACACAATTGCTACATACTATAGTTTTAGATAGAAAAAGTAGACTATAAACTCATCTTTCCTAACATGTTGTAATCAACTACATTATCAATTATGCACCAAAAGCATAGAAGAGTTACAAAAATTATTATCACATGTTGATATATCTTTAAAACATTTAAAACCATAATTAATTATCAGAAATCGCATATAAGATAATTATAAATAAAGTAGTTATAAAAACATACATTGGGGCTCAAGTAAAATTCACATGTTATTGTAACTTCCATTAGTAGTCAATAATAGAGTATTTGCCAATTTTAATAATTTTTCATGAGAGGTATTCAAACTACTAGCTAAAAAATATGACTATGACCATGAATACCATATTTAATATTTCATTAATGGATATAATAAAAAATAATTTTACATAGAAAGTGTTTCACTTTTTGATGCATCTAAATTATGAACATATAATTCAATGACAAAAAGAAATGATGAATGGGAGGCAAGGAATACAATGGATATTTTGATATTATTCGCAAGGATTGCTTCCATTTATGCACATGAGTCACATAAATGGATTTTTTTTAGTTAGAGTTATTATATTATAATCTATTTCATGATATAGACAAATATGTTAGACTTGATGATTTTAGACACCTAAATATAGTCATAGGTACTTGATAATGTTAAATTGTTGACACATCTTAACCACTTGAATTGTTTCTAAATACATGACTCTTATTCTCCATTCCTATAGTTAGTTAGTTATATGTGGGATTTACCCTTTGTTCTCCATCATTACTAGAAATATTTTTTCAATTCAATAATCAAGCCTATTATTGTCACACATACACTACTACAAATATCATAAAAAATATCCCTAATTCTTGAGGATAGGTCTACTATAGGAAGATAAGTTTTATACTACAAACTTATCCCCTTAAAGTGGCCTTTTTCCCACTCAAATAAACAATTAGTTTCCATATAGAAAATATTAATATGAGTCTTCCTAGATGTTTTTGAAGGTTGGATAAAACAAAAAATTCAAAATGATCACTATATAATAAAATCAAAACCTTATTTCATAAGATCTTGATTTTATAGCTTGAAACTATTTATTGAGCATTTATACACTATTGTGCATCATGAAAATATTATGTATTCTTCCCAAATTCAATTTTATTTATTGGGATAAGTTGTAAGCCAAGTCTAAAGAATCTCAAAGCAAGTTAAGAGTTATCATTATCAAGTATGAAAGAAAAATCTCTAGTTGTATGCATATGGTAAATGAGCACAATTTCATAATCACTTTAGGTAGGATAACTATATGTGGATTGATTCTCTCCTTTAATTATGTGTATATGTAGGTAACAATCAATCATCAAGGGGGGAATTATGGTTATCTTATCATGTTACACTTCCCTATACTGTTTCTATGTTTTCTATCTCTCATAAGGACCCCTAGGGTGTCTAAAGAAAATAGTGACTTTTGTGTGGCATAAACATAACATAAAAATATTGGGCCACTTAGTAATTATATGTGTGGTAGGTGGAACAGCCACTAATTTATCACTATCAACATAGACAAGGCTATAGTCAATGGACATAAGTAGCTTGTATTGTTGTTTAGGGAGTGTGGCCTTTTCTAGGAACATTTTCATACCTTACCTCTTATCATAAAAATTCATATTCCTCTCTTATTTTTATGTTCACTATTAAATATCAATTTTAGTCAACCAAAGATTATAAAATCTAATAATATTTTATTTGGTTGTACATACTATTTTTAACACATTCCATTTATCAATTTCAATTTTAGTTAATTATGATTTAAATTCATAATTATTATAAATATCACATATTACAATCTAAATATATATATCCTGTTTTATACCTATTATATAACATTTATTTGTTAAATAAAAAATAGGGTAAAACATTAATGATGTAATAAAATCAAATTAGGAGTCATTCAATTATAATCCTTATCATTTCAAGTGAACAACTATTATAGAAGATTTTAAATATCATATTTTTTCTAAAAATGAGGATAATCAACATATTGAAAAAAACATAATTCAACATGAGTGGGAAATCATATCTAATCTAAAATGTGGCTAAATTATAGAAGTAGTTCAAATAGATATGTTTGGAAGAAGATATTTTGATTTAAAAAACACCATGAATTAATCAATATCATATGAATAATATACAAACAAAGAGATGAAATTCATATGAACCATGAAATATATTGAGTTTTTCATAGATGATGACATAGCAAGAAATAGTAATTGTATAACCTTTGTTGTTAAACAAAAACTACCACTTGACATAATTATGATAAATTATCATCAAGGTATAAATGTTTTTCCATTATTAAAAATCAACATGAACAACATGAACAATAAAATTATATCTAATTAGCATATTCTTGGAGCTCTTAAAGATGCAACATTCTAGGAAATTTCTCTACTTCTATTTCTTACACCAACTAGAGTTTTGGCATTGAATATTGGTGCCTCAACCATTTATTAAAAACTTTGAATCCCAATCATGAATTTTAATTAACTAGAAGGATCAAAACTTACAAATTTTAAATAATAAATATGCCACATAAAATATATATTGGTTGACAAAACAACATTCATTTGATAGTGTTTGTTATAAAACATACTCTGAACTTGGTCAAGCATTCCCTAAAATCATGTAAATTAATTTTGATAGTATATATATGATTTTGGTTGTATATTTGGGAGAACTTCCTCTTTGTGATAGAAAACCATATGATAGTAACAAATGTAAAAAAAAAATTATAGGAATAATTTAAAACAATTTTTACTTTGGTTAATATATTTAGATAAAAAGGAGAAAGTTAGGACCAAAAGGGTTTTCGTCAAATTCTCGAAAATATGAGAGTTACAAATTTGACAATTGATGATTTCTAGTTATCGGTGACAAGAATGAATATTTGATTAGATATATCCACCAATGAATAATTTGAAAATAGTATTTGAATAGGTAAAATCATATCAATGTGTCCGAATATATAGCCAAAACTCATTTACAAAAATTATTATAAAATAAGTTTAAAAAATACATAAAAATCATTTATTATTTTCAAAAAAATTATATGCAATTTTTTTTTTAATATATAAGTTACAATATATATATATATATATATAGGGTTAGTATCACCTAGAGAAACCTAGTTTTTTTAGGAGATAAATTGGAATTGCACATGATCTCTTTATGCAGAAAGGTGGGACATATTGTTAATTTTTAGACTTGATTTGTTCACCACAAATGAAATGTGCATAAAAATAATAGAATAAAATTAAATTTATTGAAAGTGTTGGTTTCACATAGCATTGGGACTAAAGTAGGGAATGTTAATGCACCAATAAGAGGTCATAATGATGAACTCAATGTGTAGTTATTAATTTTAAATGATGTAATGGTCATGAAAACTATGATATTTAGATAGAAATATATTTTTAAAACAAACTTTACAATATATTGTAATTATTATATGTGTGGTGTATTCTTGAAATAATTACTATTCTACGTAGCATGTATTATTGACATTTCTAAATTATACACTCTAAACAAGGGTTCGTAACCCTTTGTTAAAATGACTATTTTTTTATTTTATTTTTTTAATATGTGTTCACCCTCTTTATGAGTATGGGTTCCCTTTAGTTGTGTATTAATAATTTAATTATATGTATAGAAGAGGGATAAACTTGAATTATTTTAAGTATGTAATGTTTGGGAGTTTATAAATCTTAAAAACACATAATTATTAAATGATATTTTTATTTTGAAAATTACGATTAAAATAATTAATAATTTAATTTTACTAATAGTAAATTATGGTAAGGAATTAATGTAAGGAATGTGGTGATTTTTTATTATTTATGTGCTCAAATATTTCTTGATTTTGTTGAGTCTCACAACTTATAGTATAGATGTACTTAAGTGTTAAAATAAGCAATAATTTAGAAATCCTTAAAAATTATAGTATTATTATAAAATGAATTTATTTAATATCAATTTGAAATTACTAAGAAAAAATAAATTCTCCATATTATGAGTATTTTCAATGTGAATTATGAAGTGAGGGCTTTGCAGGACACTCAAAGTATGGAAGCAAGAAATAAACACTAGTTTTTCATTTTTTATTTTATTTTATTCACTATGTGTGTTCAAAATAATATGAATTATGTATATTCATGTATATACAAATGTATATTCACACTCTAATTTATAACATATATATTTTTATATAGATATACATACATTGCATATAAATGGGTGCACATAGTCCCATAAATATTTTGCAATGAATACATTTTTCACCTTACAATTCCAAAGAGGAATTTTTATTCTATATAATATACATTCAAGAAATATATTACTTAAAATAGAATCCATGATACCAAAAATACTAAAAAAATATCACACCCAAGAGATTATCTCTTAATTTAAACACATTTTAAATCTCTGTTTTAAAATCTTCCTATTAATCTATCTCATAAGGATGTACTATAAGATTCACCCCATTCAAATAAGGGAACAAGTAACCAAGTCCCTATGAGAAGTAGAGTTATAATTCAATGGGGCTTTCTCTTTTACCATGCATAATTCTTCACTCTTAGACGTAAAATAAAAATAATATTTTAAATTATTTTTATAGTAACTCTTGGAATCCTCTACAAAATAGTAAGTTTAAAAATTACTTGCAGATATGGGTAGTGAAAGTTCTCTAAAATAGAATTTGTCTAAGCTACATGGCCACAATAAAACTATTATTCTTTGTTATCTCATAGAACACAAGGGAATGAATCCTACTAATGCATAAGCATAAAAAAGAATAAAAATATCAAGGTTTTTAATAAGATATTCTTCGTGGGAGGTCATTTAGGAATAAGAGCACCACAATAGTAAATTGGAAATTCTAGGACAAGGTACCATTCTAAAAAAAATAGTCCCTACTTGGTTGTTCCCAAATGAGGATTTAACAAATTGTGAGGATCAATTAGGAGTTACAATAGACACTGGTAAAAATAGAAAGAGACCAAAATAATTGTAGAAACAAAGAAATATTTGTAAATCTATCTTAACATTGGAAACATTCTTGGTGGCCTTTTCACATCTTGGAAATGTTTTAGAACAAAACACATGTTTTCCCCAAGTCCAAAAATGGCTTTCCAAATATATTGATGAGATTAATGGTTTTGGAAATGGAAAAAAGGTCATCCAAAGGATCATAGTAGAGTAAGGAGGAGGAATTATGGAAGGAAAATCATGGGAAAAAGTTATAGAAACATTGAAAATTTCTTGGACTTGTGCAAAAGATCACAATTTTGAATACATCCACCTAGAATTTTGAGTCTTAATATTGAAGATCCTAGTATAAATCCTAAACTTTATCATATA
This sequence comes from Torreya grandis, assembly GCA_037957365.1. NCBI lineage: Eukaryota > Viridiplantae > Streptophyta > Pinopsida > Cupressales > Taxaceae > Torreya > Torreya grandis. The sequence goes on from JARHVA010001208.1 coordinate 313,815, forward strand.
GAGTGAAGCTGATATAAATGAGGAGAAAGAAATAAATGTATGTGGCATAAATTGCAGTGTCAAATTGATAAAAGCTAAAGAGATGAAAGTGGACCTTAAAGGAATGGTTTCATAGATACAACTTAACTCAATTGAATTTTTTTGATTTAATCATTTCCTTTGCCCCAAAAACTATATTTTTACATGATAAAACTGATTAATTTCTTTGAAATGTTTTACATAAAATGACCAATCAAAATCAAGAGAAAATATATTTTATCTACAATGGAATTTGGTAAATAGATATGCATATAAACCTTAGCAATTTCCGAAAGCATGGTCAATCAACTATAAAATACATGTGTGATTTTCATGATAAAAATAAATTGAATTTAGTTGTTCCATACCTTGAATTTATTTAAAAGGCTCATAACCCTGCAATATTAAGAATAAAGGAAAATATGTATAAGCATGTTTACATTGCAATATTCTTAAAGACAACTCACAATTGTAACTTGTTTCTATTTGGTAAATTTTTGTGTTCAAAGACATGCATGGAAAAAGAAATAAAAGTTGGGAATAGATTTTAAAAATATCATGAAACTTTGTGTAACATGTTTTCTCTCTTTCTACATGTGTATTAGTTAATATACAATAAAAGAAACAACTGAAATGTTATCTTACATGTTTAGTACCATAATTCATCATGTTGATTTATTCTTTATTTTATGAATTTGACTTATTGATGCCACACATCACTTTGAGTATCCTTATTGAAATTATAATGAAGTTGAAGCTTTACCAGTTTACAATTATTATGAATTTTGTCACTCAGAACACATTACAAATGGAAACTCAACTATTATAATTCAAGAATAAAAGAATGTTAACATTGATGCATATTATACTCATCTGGAATCAAAAACAAAAAATAAATATATATATATATATATATATATATATATATATATATATATATATATATATATATATATATATATATATATATATATATATATATATATATATATATATATATATATATATAATCCCATATATTCAAAAGATACAAACCTCAAATAAATATTTTTAAAATATGTTTCATATAAAAATTTAGGATAATTACTTTAATAATAATTCATAATAAAAAGTTAAATTAAACTACTAATAAAATTATACACTCACTTGCATCAATTAATAACATGTGGTCAAAGGAATATTAATCTACAAGTACATATGCATGTAAATCTTATCCCTTTAGAATCAAGTCAACCCATATTAAAAAATAATAACGTAAGCATTCAATACATACAATGTAGATGAAAACTTATGATTTTGGCCTCAAATTAGTAGACCAAGGTTTCTTGAGTGGTGTTTTATAGAACCACAAGTAGACATTGTACCTACCTAGTAGTAATAAACTTGGCCACTCATATCAGACTGCCATGCCTTCGATATGGCCTTGTCCACCTATGTTCCCATCGACACCATCACCATGGCATTGCTGAAATTCGTGTGCATGAGAAATGGTGATAGTGGAAAAAATAGCTAGGGTATAAATCATAATGATAAATTCACATCCATAATGAGGGATTATATGTCGCACAATGCTCCAATCATAAGCCTTGAGAATATGGAGTCAAAGATGACTATTATGCCTACATTACTTATGTCTTATTTGACAAAATTGAGACTATCTCTAATGCTTGGTATGAGTGGTGGAGTAACAAATGTGGAGAGAAATATGGCGAAGAAGGAGATTGAGGGAAAGTGAAAGGCTCTCATGTGGGGTTTTACTACTGAGAGAAGATTAAATTTCTTAGCCTTGTACTTTGAATCAACTAGGAGGTCAAAAATTAGAGTTCAGATTCAAGTATTCATAGAGAATGTATAGCTTACTTCTTTCACAATCTATAGATCTATAGATTTACGATTTTTACTATTACCCACATCTACATGGGGCTATTTTTTTTTTAAATGTTCATAAATTTATTGGGAATGGAAACTATAGGAATCCCCATCACAAGTTTTTGGAAAGGAAAACAATAATTAAAATAACTTCTAACTTAAATCCATAGTAATTTGGGTTTGAATTCCATAAAAACATACCACATCCCAAAACATAATAAAATATTTTTACTCAAAAGGGTTGAAAGAGAAATTCTACAATGGGAATCACCTTGTTATGACACTCTGCATGTTTAAAATAATAGACAAATCTCTTAGTCCCCAATTTTACTCCCTTATTGACATTTCTCATTAAGCCTATCAAGGATGAAATTGCATCATATATTACTACATTACTCACCCTCATACACCCAAAAACCACACACTTTAAAGGCAAAAATCTTGGGATAGACTCTTCACTCTTCATACATGCAGTTTCTTTGAATATGATATAAATAAAATATTTGAAAAATAGTTTATTTTAAGAATATAAAAAACATGAACATGTAACTGATGGAATACTATCCCCACTCCCTAACAATTATCTTTCATGCAATGCTTTGATTTAAAATTCATAAGCTGTAAGGACACACAAAACTTACCTAGAAACTTATGGTATGATGAATCCAGAGAATGTGGATAATAATGGTTTATGTATTCAATCAAGAAAAAAATATAATCTTAGTTTTTTTCAAGGGATGGGGAGTTCACCTACCCCTAGCCATTACCTTCTCTCTCCTTTATACCTTCCACAAATGGCACATAGGAAGCAGAAACAACTTCAAAGCCTAGACCATATTCATCATTACATGTAACGAAGGATAAAATAATTTAAAATATTACAAATCACAATAGATATTATTGATTGGGAAATTTTACCACTACCCTTTACCAAGTCCATCATTAAAGGTATTGAACTCACAACATGGTTTCTAATAGCATTAAAATGAAGTTATAATGATGATGATTTAGGGTAAGACTTATTGATTCACATGAAGGTAGGAATAACATATAAAATTTTCAACTAGTCAATGCATATGAAAATAATATTTTATATTTTAAGTTAATAAACATACAACTTACATATTATAAAGAATCCCATATTTTAAATCAATAAAAATGATAACATTTGATTGAATGAAACAACATAGTTTAATCACAAGTTATAGTAAATTAAAGGAAATAATTATCCATTGGAGACTAATAATTTATTTATACTATCTAAATAGTATTCCCTTAAGAACTAATAATTTATTTATGTTATCTTATTAGTAATCCCTTTGGGTCTAGTAATTTTTTATATTATTTGATTAGTATTTTATTGATTGAAATGTGTTTCTATCAATTATAAAAAAATAATAGTACAATGCTAGTCATACAAGTAAAATGGGTGGAAAAGTCATGCCTCAAATACCAAACTGATATAAAAAAATACTCGAGAGAAACCAAAGTCCAAAATAGATAACCATAACCCAATTGATAACCATAGTTAAATTAACTCAAGTGCATATTAATAAAAAAAACATAATGAAATAACACAAACATAAAGTAACATGCTAAGCAATAGCCAAAAAAATGTTAGTTGGAGGAAAAAGTAGAGGTAGAGGGTCATGAGGCTTTCTTCCCCAATCATCTTGGGCTAGGGGATATTCATCCATAGGGAGGGGGTCGTAACCATGAACATGATCATTAGTTTTGATATCATTCTATATTTGTGAATCTTGGTGGGAAGGAGAGATGGATAGCTTCAAACATGATAACTTATCCTATAGAGCGAACCTCCATCTACCTTACCATCACTATCTCTAGCTCTATTATATGCTATCAAAGGATATGGCCAGCAAAAGAAAGGAGAGGAGATCCTCCAACTTTGAGACCTTCAAATGTGAGAGTGGTGGTACCTCCCCCCACACCCATGACCCATAGAAGGAGAGTGATGAGGTGAGGGATCAGGCGCCTTACAGATGAATACATAAGGGAATTCCCCTAGTGGTAAAAGAGAACCTACAGATGATGAAGCTTGAGATGAACCTTATTTTATTGACTTTGAATTTAGAGGGTAATGTTAGAAATCATAACAACTTTGTTAATTACACATTTTTTTCTATAATCTCATTATTAAAACATACCTAATTTATATATTTATAAATTTTAAACAAAATATCAATATAAAAAATCTATCATAATTTGTTATATCTTGGAGGTAATAGGACAAAGTCCCCTAGGAGAGCCATTTTCCAAGTGAACAATTTTGGTCTAAAGGGTTTGAAAAGGGTATGAATCTATCTCCAAGCTAACTGAGCATATGGGTAAAACCAAAAAAGGTGTTTGATGGTTTTTGGTTGGTGATAGTCTGGGAAAATGGGATGAATAACCCCCATGTGCTTGAGCTAATTTCCCATGGGTAAACCCTAGTACAAATAATACCAAAATAAATGTGCCTTTTTGGATTCAATACAAGCCACCCAAATGTTATTAAATCTCCTAGACTAAACCTGATGAAGGAATTGAAGAGAGCATTGGTGATTAAGAGCCTTTATGTCAATATGTTAAGGGGATAATAAATTTTAACCTAGATGAGGAGAATAATGACATAATGGCATGGGTATAGGCCAAGAACAATCCTTCCACTGTGACATGAGAGAGGAAACTCTAATCTTGTGCAAGTAATCATCAAGTATGAAACTCTATAATTTATTAATGGATTCTACATTTTCCTTATTAATCTAGAATTTGGCCTTTAGCATAGTCCAAAGAACCTAGTCCCTAAAACAATTACATAATAGATCACCAATCTTGAGAATAACTTTCTTAAAAACCTTAAGCTTTTGATCTAGGGGACTAGGGCAAAAGGGACATTATGGAAAAGGTCAGTTGAGGATACCACCATAATGACTAAGAGTTTAGGGAAAGACTAATTCTAAACTCCTCTCCCACCCAAATAAGGTGAGGTTCATGATTTTCCTAGGCCTACTAAATACTTTTCATGATAAACATGCCCCCTAATTTCATAAACATTGGCAATATAAGTGCAATGTGAAATCCTATGCCTTGCCAAGATTTTTTGTCAAGAGGGAAACCTTGAGAAACGTAGTGTTACAGTAAATTTTTCTAGGCTTCATCATCTTCAAAACTTATGATGATCCATCTAGAAACAAGAGTGGTTCCCTGAAGCTTTATGTCAATAAGCCCCAACCCACCAGATTCTTTAGGACAATAACACATGACCTAGGAGACTCGATGAAAGCCCTAGTTTCCTTAGGAATTGGCCCATAAAAACTATCATACAATCTTTTCAATCTTTCGATAAGAGGAATTTGGGGGGGGGGGGTATTGGGCATAATAAGATGAATAGTAAACATGAGTAGCAGTGAGCACCTTAGAACAAATCCAAAACTTTATGTCCAAGGTCAAAGGCTTAGTGATCTAAAAAGAGATTTTTTCTCCTGTTTGAACCACATAGGACCAGAACTCTACAAGAGAGAATATGAAAGGAAATGGAATGCCTAAAAATTTAAACTAAACCCATAAAATGATCCATTGCCACATATATCCCTTCAGCCAAGAAGGTTTGGGCAATAAACACTAGTGATAGCACTGAGTTTTATACCATTGGATAGATGACCTAGAAGCAAGGCAGGAAATATCTAAACATTCCATGGCATGTTTGACAAATCTTTAATCCAACTGAAGGGTGAGGAAGGAGTTATCATCAAAGTGTTTATTAATTAACTGTTGGTCTAAATTAGGTAGAGATATCCATTTAGCCTAATCTTTAGAAGCATAACTAGCCAAAAGATGGTTAATAACTTCAAAAACCAACATATAAAGCATTGGGTCTAAGGGAAAACTTGTTTGATGGACGTGTCGAGCTCAAAATCTTAAAACTATGATCCATTGATGGTGATCTGGGCCCCAACATTCTAAAAAAGCATATTGAGAGTATGAATAAACTTGGGGCCAAATCCTAGAGCCTGTAACATAGATGTAATCAAAGGCCACTATATTTGATCATAGGTTTTCTCAAAATCAATCTTGATGAACCAGCATTTTTTGGTAGATATTCTAGCCCATTCTATGCCTTCCTATAAAACAATAACATTTTCCAAAACATATCTATGCTAAATAAACCCAGTATCTTTGATTAGTATTTTAGAATGTCCAAGGTTGTTTAATACAAAAAACACATTTACATATGAGTTTTTCAAATGTGAAATCCTCATTTCACCACCCATATATATTATATTAATGCTTCTTCCAAGACCTTCTAATTAACATGAGATAATATTTATATCTAGCTTATAATCGAGCTTAAAAACTGATCATCATATGTGATCTAGGTCATTCATGGATCTGTACCTTCAACTTTCTATAGGTGCATTATGCTTAAAATTCATCTCAAGTTTTGATTCTTGTAGCTCAAATTTTGATTTTCAGCTGGACTATGGAATTTTCACTAGGAAAATAAATAAGCTAGTTAAATTGGCCCACATTTCAATTGGGTATATATTTTTCAATAGCTAATGTCAATTAATATTTTATGGGATGGCTATGATCTTAACTTGGACTTATTTAAGATTTCAAACCGTCAAAAAAAAATTGACTGCAAGCTATGAATGTGACTAGTTGTGACTTGATTTGATCGCAACCATCGATCAACATGTTCATCGGATGACTGACATTTAAGCTCAAAGACAAGATGGAAGGTACAAGTGCAACTCTCCAAATGGGAGTAAGCTATAATATCAACCATTGATTATTGGTCTAGATCAATGACCAAGATAGAAGCTCAGGGCTATTAAAGCTTTTGATCCACTACAGTCTATTAAAGCTTTTAAATAACATTTTAGTGAAGGCTATCGATACTAGTTTAGCTATAAAGGTTTATCTAAAGCTTAGCCTAAATGTAGTTTAAGTCGACCTAACCTTACTTATATATATATATATATATATATATATATATATATATATATATATATATATATATATATATATATATATATATATATATATATATATATATATAACAAAAAGTTGTCTAGTTTGGAGTATCTATGGTTTCTATGACTACAAGTTACCAAGCTTGTATAGTTGTAAGCTGAGATAGTTTAATTGATTTAAATTGTATAATAATTTTAACTATTGACCTGGTGTTATGGGTTAAATATGGATTATAGTTTGGTAACGATTTCTAGTTTAAGGAGCTACATATGAAATTAAACTTTTGAATGTATACTTTCAACTTTTAATTGAACTTGTTGATATCTAACTATGCAAGTTAATCAAACTTAATATAATCTATCTTAAGACACACTTAATCTAATCTAATTAAAAGGCTCCCTTCTTGACAACTTATCGCCTTTTCAATTTAACCTAAAATGATATAAACAAAAACTCTAAAATAAACCCATAAACTCAAATAATAACTATCCAAATATTACCATATCTTTAAACTATAACTTGTAAATATTTAACTCAAAATTAATTAACATACAATTCAACTTAAAACTAATTAAAATTGATTACTCTAACTTAACATTATGGATCATAAACTTTTACAACTCTAAACTTATCCTCGTGCTAATGCTAATGTATAATTCATCTAAAAATGATTTAATTTTAAATTGGCACTAACAACTATCACAATCGTTACAAATGTCACCAACACATAACACAAACTAGTCACTTCGTAGCACTTATCTTTCCAAGCCTCCACTCAAAACCTTCATGAATCGAAATCAATAATATCAAATCAAACATGAATTCATCTTCAAACATGCAACTTAAAAGTCATCCACCATTTGTCTTATCTAATCCTTGAAAGGCATCCAACATTTGTCTTATTTAATGGATTCTGCTTTTACATTTCTCCCGATCAATCAATTTAAGCGTTAATCCATGTACCTAAATATTCACTTTCTGCTTTTCGAAAAAAAAAAAACCCATTTGAAGATAAAACCACTTCACACGCTTTATGTATGAGAGCATTTTTTTCCTTTCTTTCACCACTTATGTTTCACGTAGCAATCGAAACGGACGTCATCCAAAATTTAGTGAGAATTTAACGTATTAAACTATTACTGACCCCCTAGATCTAAACACAAAAGTTAGCATCAACTGTCAAAAATTGACAGCAGAGGGGAAGAAATTGTACCAACAATTTTGCAGAAACTTTACTTTCCTTCTGCTCCTTCAGAACTGGCAGCACTAACGACATTGGATTTCCTTCACTTCAGTCACTCTCGGCTTTCTTAGCCCAGTCATAGACATTCGCTGATGTTACTCTGATATCATATCAGACACACACAGAAATTAGACTGGAATAGAACGCATTCTGCTTTATATACATTAATATTTATAAATTACGACTTGAGGATGTACACAAAAGATTGGTAGATTAGAGGACTATCTAGAAAGACTGTTTGGTCTGTGCTGCTGACTGCCAACTCTCTGCACCTACCTAGTCCGTGTTCACAGTAAATTTACATTTTTAACAATTTTATTAATAGATCAACAATTTTTCGATTATCCTTTTTTCAATAATATTTTTGAGTTATTAAATGGATTGTAATTTAACGGTGCAGATAATGGTAAAACTGCATTATCATACTATTTACCAAAGTCGATTTTTCAATCCCTAACACTAAATCAGAAAAAGTGGATTTATTCCAACATTAATATTAACAAATACAAAAATTACTTCAAAATAAATAAATAAATAATACCTCCTCCAATCGAAAAAACATTAATATCCTTCTGTTAAATGGAAAACGTCTTAATCGGGAGAGACGTGAGCTTTAAGTCCATTCGATTGGAAGTGTGATAAAAAAAAAGGTGTCGATGGCCGCCCGGCCAACTTCTTTGAATATATGCCCTGTGAATATTTTTTAACATATTCACTTTTGACATTTTCATGAGCTTTCAAGGCGCTATATATGCTTCCCTGGTTGGGCATTGTTCAATGGATTTATTTGATATTAAACATTATTGAAGAGTAGATTTCATGTGATTGTCTTGCATGTAGAGCCAGACCGTGTTACTCAGCCAAGAATGACTTGCTCACTTTGCATTCTGGAATTGGGTAAGAATTTCATGCATATAGTAAGTAAATTCTATTTCAGTATTGTGGTCAAGTCATTCTTGGCATGGCATCATGTTCTGCTTCTCATGCCAGATTCGCTATGAGTCTTGTATTTATTCATTTTCGCTTTGGTTATTGAAACTGTGCATATATTTGATAATTAGGCTGCTTTACTTCATATGCGCTTCTCTACCTCTAACATTGTTCCAACACCCTCCCTTAAGTCATCACCCAGTTCATTCAGGGAGGTTTGTTTTTGTTTTCCTACAACTTACACAAATTCTAACATTGTTCTGTTTACTTAATTGTCATTACTGCAGCAATGTAAACATCACATGATTGCCTGGTTTAAAGAGCATGCCAAAAGTATTTAATATTATATTGGCTTTTTTTTCGCTGCAAACGTATGTGAAGTATAATCTCATCGGTGGTTATTGAAAATTTTAAAGTCTCATTTTGACAGAAAATTAGTCCATATGAACGTGGATAAAACATTGGATAATGATGTCGATCATAAATATGACCCAGTGGAGTTTGTTTATTTAAACGGTTGTTTCTTTTAAGGAAGAAACTTCGTTGTCTTCTTAATCTTCTTTCAGAAAGGATTAAATTTTTATTATCAAAATTTATTTTCCCTAATTTTCCTTCCTGAAAGAAAGTATGCCAAACGTGTAATATAATTCCGGGTTAAACAAACCTAAGGTACGAATGATAAGAGCAAAAATTCTATATTGGTATTTTCTAAACAAAATAGGTATAAACATATTTTCCGATTGAGGGATAAACATCTTGGAATCTACGCACGAATAATTAGCCATATGTTAAGGATATAGATAGTCCTGCCTCTGCAAGGGTAAAAATATGGACGCATAATAGCGTATGTAGACATGTATGATGTATATCATTTGATTATGATAAAAGTAAATAACTTTTCAAATTTTTATTCTTTATAAACATTTTTATATTTTTATAATTTTGATAAAATAAATATTTTATGGACATAGATAATCTTGTCTCTGATTTAAAGTAAGGGTAAAAAGATGGAGGCATAATAGTGTATGTAGACATGTATGATGTATAATATTTGATTATGATAAAAGTAAATAATTTTTCAAATTTTTATTATTTATAAATATTTTTATAATTTTATAATTTTGATAAAATAAATATTGGGAGAAAAATATATATCAAATATTTAATGTTTTAACAGTTTATATAAAACACTTTTAGTATTTTTGAGAATAATTGTGAAATTTTTCTTCGATATTTCAAATCACTATTATGATTGAATTTCTTATTTCTTGATGAAAGATCACAGATCTAAAATGTCGAGGGGAAAATTTTACACAATTATTCCAAAAAACTTTGAGAATGAGGAAGATACATGTCAAACACAACATAACGAAGAAGAAATGCCATGAACAAGAACATGTTCATTAACTATTTAAAATATGTTTGTGTTTAAATGCATGATATGTTTTGTTAGGGTTTAACAAGGTATAACATTTTTTTGTAGATGGTTAGTATCTCCCAATATGTCTTATTGGAGATTAAGTGATCAATTTCTTTAGTCACATTGAAATTGATCATTGATTTTAGAATTCATCAAGTTTTAAATATTTTTAGGAGATTGATTTTCTTTGTTAATGATTTTTTTTTGTGAATAATTTTGAGGAAGCTTAGTTTTATTTTGTTCAAAATTAGTTTTTGGATATTTGTCCCTTAAAACAATGCATCTACCTATTGAATGTCCTCTTTTTGTGTGATATATAAAAAATATTTATCTTTCTGAAATATTGGGTCATAGTTTTAAAATATATTTCACATAAGCGATAATTTGATCATGTTTCTATTCAATAATTTTTTGACTATCAATCACTTATTTTTGAAAAATATTATATGGTCACTATTTTTCCTTTTTGAATCTATGTAGTGGGTGCATTTACTTTAGGAATATACTTTTTGTAGGTGTTTAAATACAAATATGATCTCGATGATTAATGATTGAAAAACATACAAGATATTTTTATAGTAATAATAATTTACAACAAAAGAACTTAAAATATTCATAAGTATGATATAGTAATTTATCTTTGAGCAGAAAGGAAATGGCCCTACAAAATATGTATTGCATCTCTAATATTTTGGTTGATAAATTAAGTAATGTAAAAAATATTTGAACTACAATATATAATTAGTAATAGACATTGATTATCCTTGGTGAAAAGAGGGAAAATGCTCATATGTGACACTTGGTCCTTTGTTGTGAATGTATTGTCTAAAAATATTTCCTCCAACTCAAGATAGGTATGAGAAGAACTAGAGGAAGATGATGAAAACAATGTAAGGATTCACCAATTAGGATTTTAGGGAATTTTTTAACAAGATTATATCATTAATTTTATATTTTCAAATAGAAGTCATGAATTATTTAAGATGTAGGTAATGATATCCACCCCTATCAAATAGTGAAAGGTATGCATCATAAAATCATGGGGTAATGGAAAATTGAGGATTTTTTAATTATTGGATTACCAAATATAACATCAAATTTACTCTAAGGCACCCATTGCATGAATTAAAGTTAAGATATCTTGGAAAACCATTTTCAAATTTCTCAAGGGGATCATTCCATGGTTGAATTTTATTGTTGATGGTAACCATAGCACAATATTCCTCTTGGGTATGGAAGATGAGGGTAAACCATCCAATAATGATGACTCATCTATTTTATTAATTTAAACAATGCATATAAAAAGGTATGGGATTGGCAGGGTGTGAATAAATCTTATGATCATGATCTAAAAACATACTCAAACCTTAAAGTGAAGAGAGGGTTTATACAAACCTAAGGTTTAATGTATGAAAGTGTCAAGGCTCATGATTTATGTCTACCATGTTTCTAGTTTTTAACAAATAGGAAATAAACTAGTTATAATTAAATAGATCTAAACATTTATGACTAGAAATATAAAATCCAGATCTGTCTAATAGTCGACGATAAGAAACAAGTTCATACATTTAAAATGAAATTAAACTATGTAATTTAAATGACTAAAAGGTAAGCAATGATCACACTTGTTTAGTTTTCTATAAATTTGAGACTATAGATAGATTGTTCAGTGTGTACATCTAACTCCTTAGCTATAGGAACTATGAAATTTTCTAAGATAGATTCATTCACTATGACAAACCCATTTCTATGTTGATACTATTAAAAACCACCATACAATATTGCTTGTCTGATTTTGGTCAAGTTTGTTTTGATGTAGTCAGGTTTATCCCATGAAAAATTTGCATTTTAGTTGTTCATCACCTATACTTTGCCACCATACTATTATGCCTATACATTCTCTTTCCATTTATTATGGATTGAACATCTAAAATATATGAATCTTCTCCTTGACCTCACTTACTTTGCAAATAATAATAAAATATTATCGAGTCAGGAAATTTTTGAGGGAGTTTTGTAAACTATGTATCATGTACGCATGGAATCAAAACTCCATGTGGTTATGTGAGTGTGTGAATAGTAAAAATTGAATAAGGATTTTTCAACCTCATCTTCCTAATAAGTGGTGATGTAGTTATGTGCAATATAGTACCCTTATTTTTCACAAGAGAAATGAAGAGAGACAAAAATATAATTGTAATCTCTTAAGTATATGAGAATCAATGATGTTTGACTAGAGAGATACTTGAATTTATGTTTAACCTTATATGTTACTTATAGTTTTATATTAAAATGTGTCTTAATCTTACTTTCATATCACTTATCTATATAATAAATGGCTTGGTTAGACCTTTTTTATATATGCTAACTTAAGATAAATTAAGCATGTTTGTTGACTATGCTAATGTATAAAAACAAGAGTGAAGGCACAAGATTTCTATAAATAAGATATAACACACACACACACACACACACACACACACACACACACACACACACACACACACACACACACACACACACACACACACACACACACACACACACACACACACACACACACACACACACACACACACGCACACACACGCACACACACGCACACACACGCACACACACGCACACACATGCACACACATGCACACACACTCACACACGCACACGCACACACGCATGCACACACACGTACGCACGCACACACACACACACACACACACACACACACACACACACACACACAGAGAGAGAGAGAGAGAGAGAGAGAGAGAGAGAGAGAGAGAGAGAGAGAGAGAGAGAGAGAGAGAGAGATGTCTGTGTGTGTGTGTGTGTGTAGGATGTATGGTTATATCCTAAATAGACCTATAAAGTTTAAAAGCTATCCAGGTGATTATTATGACTCTATTTCTGAGGTAACATTAGGTGATAAGTGATAAATATATATTAGTGGATACATTTTTATGAATTTTTATTCTGTTTAGTCTCAATGGACCAAGTATAGACCTATTGTGGGGTCGATATAATCCTAAAAATAGGGTAAAATATACAAGTTTTCCAAATAAATTAAATTGGGAATAAGACACTAAAAATAATGGTCTTGTGCCAAATTTAAATGTCTACACATATTCGAATACAAGAAACCTTGACTATGTGCAGATTATGGCTCACCAAAGTAATTTGACATGAATTCAATAATGCCCATTATTGAAAAATATGTAATAACTAATCTTAACAATCTGATAAGGCATGTGAAGGTAAGGCTACCTAAATATATATTAATTATTATTTTATATACTTATAATATTTATTTTAAACTATAATTTAGAGGTAGCATATTGAAGAAATATAAATGTAGAGAGGGGAAGGCTCAATCTCCTGACACAAAAAAATGTGATTAAATATCTATAATGATTAGGTTGAATATGATAGAAAGCATGATATAATTTGTGTTTTAGTTTAATTAGGGTTTCAATTCATTCATTTATTGGGTTAGGCACTCATTTATTTATCTGAGTCAATTCTAAACTTATTAAAACTAGGTGAAAACATAGTATACCCCTGTAGCACTCAAGATTTATCACTTGACTATGCTAGCATTAATTGACATAAGGGTCAAGTCTTATGTACTAACCTAAATCATAGCAGGGAAAGAACTAGGACCTATGTTGGGCTACTTGTGTCATGTAGTAATGCATCATATATAAGACTTGGTCATTTAGTGAATGCTTTTTGAAGATTCATTGGTGCAAGCCATTTCTAGGTTGAATCTATTGGTCTATAGGCACAAAGCCTATTTGGGGAACTAGTTCTATTCATAGGAGTGAAAGCCTATATCAGGTTGGTTTTATGATCTCAAGGGTGTAAGCTTTTGTGTTACTAATCTTAGCATCATTTAACACTTTGAGGGGTCAATGAAATGCCTTAGATCAGGTTCATATTATATCTCATGCTTATTTCAAGGACATCAAAGCTTAGGCACATCACTTTTATTACACTTAGGATATTTTGGTAGAGTATGATGTTGATGTCATCATTTACACAAGGATGCCAGTAACAACCTAGACCAAAACTTCACTGAACAAAACACTCATACATTCAAATTACCTTGTTATAACTATTAATATTAATTTCATAATTCAATAAGGAAGTGAAAGGCATTCAATCAAAAGACACTATGTATCACAAAAACCATTCTTCTTCATATACTTAAAGCTTCAAATACTATGTACAATTCATATTGCAAAAAATATAGTACATAAGATAGAGTACAAGCTTCACTAAGTAATTATCTACCTAGGGGCCTAGAGGCGAGCTTGGGTTTACACAAAATGGAGCCTTGGTGGCTTCCATACTAAGTAAAATTCTAATGGCATCCATCTCTAGAGTTAATTTTAAATATATTCATTATATTAGTTCTCCTATCTCTTCTTTACTAGTTTGAACTCAGATTTATAGCACATAGAAGCATCTATGTACTAAGGTGGAGAGTTCACATCAGATGTTAAGCTCAATCCTTTGTTGATAATTTTATCAACTCTATCACCTTGTATCCCTTACTTTTCATTTTCCACATATAGCCACTGATGAGGATGTCTTAAAAATATGGGCACTAGTTAACCACCTACTATCTAGTGTTAGGTTTGTGATGATTCCTCCAATTGACATAAAAGATACCAAAACATTAATCATGCCAATTGATTACCTCATGTTGATATGTCTCAGAAATTAGCATGGAACTATACTTAGACAAATAGGAGCCCAACATTACTCCATACAAAAGTACTAGTCTATCATGGATTAAGCTTTTAAAGATTTTGAAGTGCATAACTTAGGTGTGCTCTCCTTTAGCTCAGAACTGAAGTACTCAAAACCTTTGATGGTGAACTTGAGTTCTTTAGTGGCATTTTCTATTTCTATAGATGTGGCACTAAGCATGAGAACATATGTCTTATCTAATTCCTTCCTAAAGGCCTCGACACTTGCCTTATCTTTTGTCACTCCTATATCCAAGATTTTTCCTTATTCATAGTCCTTGGTCTACAAGGCATGAAAGAGTGCTTCTAGGATTTTTTCTTGGTCTTTGATCTCTGTGCTTAATTCATTAACCTTCCCCATTATCTAGGTGCACTCTGACTTGCTTGTAGTATATACCTACACCATCACCTCCTCCCTCTCCCCCTCTGCCTGCTTGAGGTATGCATCTATGACTGATGCCTAGTTAGAGAAGTTGTATAAGATAGCATTGATTCCATATTCACCCTCTTGAATTTTGGTGAAGATATATTCTACCTCTTTGAGCTTTATAACTAGTTCCTTTCTTAGTGTAGTACATGGTTCCTCCTCTTCTTATTATACCAGCTCTGCCTTTAACCTCAAGAGCATATATTTCACTATCATACATACTTTATCAACCTTCAAGAAGTTTGATGTGTCAAAATTATACAAGAGGGATGGTTTAGTTTTTGTTATGTGCTCAACTAGTTTCTACAACTTAAAATTTATGGCCTGCACTTCCTCCTTTGCATCCTACATGACTTTTTTTCATCTCTTCACTCTAACATCATTAATGATGTTTTTTCATGCATCTTAATTGTCCATCTAGATGATCACATTGGTAGAATTTATTAAGTTCATGACACAAGGATTTAGGATGAGGGAGTTATGCCCCTCTTCAGGTTTATCCATGCCCAATATAGCCTTCTAAGGTACCTCAAAGTGAGGCTCATCCATGTAGTTATCAAATGCAAATGAAATTTTTTGGCATGCCCTACTAGTGGTAGGCTCAAGGGGAATGTATTCAAAGATGTATAAGTCTTCCTCTATCTACCACTTTTATGTATTTCACTTAAGGCTTAATTTTGTGCCTTCTTTTATAACAACCAGCTCTATGTGTTCTTCTTCCTCTTCATCATCACTACCACTCTCTTTGGTGATTTACTCTTAAGGTTTATTATTTCTGTTCATGTAGGGGTTTTCCATTAGACTTGTGCCCTTTGTGCACTTCTTATTCTTCCTTCGCTCTAGATTTTCCCTTCACCTATTTTTGTTGGGTCTCCATGTCACTCTTTGTTTGCTACTTTTCAAAGGTGCCAACATCACCTTCTTTTTCTTTGGGCTCCCTTTCACTACTTGGGCATGCTTGTAGTGTGGTTTGGTATATTATGATGGTGGAGGTGCTAAGCACCTTTTCTATTGCTTTTTTAGTTTGTTCTATGCTTACAACAACCTCTTTCTCTTCCTTCTCTTTCTTGGCCTTTTCTTCTTGGGCCTTCTTTTTCTCAGCCTTCCTCTTTTTCGTTAGAGCTAAGGCTTTTTATTCTTTAGCCTTCCTTTTATTAGCCTAAACTCTATCAATATTCTCTTGAGTCATGATTGCTACCTTCATGGCCTCTTTTTTCATTTTTAGCACCATCACCATATATATTCATTCCATGATGTTGCCCATTTTATTCCACAAGCTTCTATTTTCCTCCTTAGTTTATGGAGGCTATTGGAAGGGATATTTTGATGAGGAACTAGGTGGATTTCTTTCCTCCCTAAGCATAGTTGTAGTGTCACCTTGGAGGGCCTTTTGGACTTATTCAATACTAGGCTCTTTTCATGGTTCTTCTACAATATAGACCTTGGTCCCTCCTTCCTCCTCCTCTATCTCTTCAGACAACCTATTCACCTTCATTTCCTCACACACCTCTTACGCCTCCATCTCTGCAAAGATTATTTTTAGCATCACAACATGCCCCTTGGACTTATTATTCTTCTCTTTCTTGCTAGAATATGCAATTTTTGGTGTAAAAGTCATGTGTTTCTTATTTATCACTGAAGTAGTAGCTTTCTCACTGAAGAGAGACCTTAGATTTATGCACTCTTGAATTTCTTGAAGTGTTTCTCCCCAATTTTTATTGGTATATTTGCTAGGTCTTTAGACCCTCCTAGTCAAGGATCATTTAGAATATAATCAAAGATAGATGTATAAATAAAACTTGGCTTTAAACGACACTAGTTAGGATCAATGTATGAATTGATCCTTCTTTCTACTCTATCTACTCCTAAACATAGTCAAGGATCTAACATCCAATGTTGGAGATCGATGGTCATATTGCCTAGATGTACCTAAAGCCATTAGACAACATAACTATAATGGACACATCTCTATCAAGCCTCCAATGCTCTCTAGTACATACATATGGAATAGATCTCACATAAAATAAGAATGCAACATTAGCTATCTCACTTATGACTCCTTCTAATACCATTGGTATTATTGACCCAATTGGGGTTCTATCTACTAGAATGAAGCCAATATCACATATGGTTATATATATATATATATATATATATATATATATATATATATATCAATGCACTTAGCCCATGAGGGTATAGTAGTACCTTCTATGCACTAACTGAGTTGCACACACATTCAGAATCCTCAACATGAGACTATTGAAATGAAAGGCGATAGGATGTCAATTCATAATCTTTTTATGTAACACTTTTAATTGAAAGTCACTAATGGACTTACACTATCTGAGGAGAGGCTCTCTCCATCTCATTCTTCCTCATTCAATTTTATGGGACATAGATATTTGACTAGATCTCACTCTAGAGCCCTACAAAAGGCTCTTTCTCTCCCCTTCTTATTGATGGATTGGAATAATATGTGGTTAAGGATATAAATTCATCTAGAGGTAGAACTTCCTCTCTCTCATATGTACAATGGATTTTTGAATTTGATGTACTATCTAGAAAACAACTCACTATATCCTGGGCTCTTAGCAATGCAGCCTCTATGTAGTTTCCATTATGATCTGAACATCTCACAATGTTAGAGGTATTGGGACAACCTCCAAACAACATTTAATAGAAATTCATTTTCATAGACACAAGCTTTGTATTATTATGCCACAAGAAACTATGTGCTCAGATGTGGATGCTCTTAAATCCATAAATGCTTTCCATATTAGACCTTCTTGACTGTCAGCTCTATTGGCAAATCAGGAGGACTAGCTTTAGGCTAGAATGAAACTATGTTATTGAGATCATCAACATCCATGGATTAATACATATTCAATAATTTCTTCTCAATGGAACTCAACATAGATCTAAATATTCTAAATGTTTATGCTCCTTCACACAATAGGAATACCTTTTAGTCAAAACTAGAAGACACTAACATGTTAGACAAGCCACATATTCTCCTTATCAAGGATCTAAACATGAATACACATCATTTTCAGTTGTGGGGCATAAATGCTAGAGAGGACCCATTGGCTAAATTTTTCTTGAATTTGATGAAACAACACAATTTAGTGGATGTTGCACCTAACAAGATCAAACCTACATGGAACAATCATATATTTAGAGCTCATGGTATATCGAAGTGATTAGATAGTTTTTTTAATAAATGAAGCTCTCGTCATTAATATTTGTGTTTATAAACTTACACCTTAAAACAACATTCATCGGATCATAACCCCATCTCAGTGGATCTGACTATGGGAATGGGCCAACCATCCACTCCTTTTAAGTTCAATCCCCACTAGATGGAATATGAGGATTTTAAGGAATTGATAAAGAAGACATGGATTACATTTACCCCAGATATGGGTGAACTTGTTATGATGTGGATTCAATAGAATCTATAAAAAGTAAAGGTGGTTACTAAGGATTGGGTAAAAAAAATTGTTGAAAGTGAGAGAGATCTCACTAAAGTGGAAGGAAAGATAAAAAACTCTATTAGGATCCTTCCATGAACATGACTTTAGTGCTGACATCCTATAGGAACTTGACAAATTAGAAGATAAAAAGGTGAGGTTACTTGCTTGGCATGAAGCTAAGTGGTGAATGAAGAGCAGGGCCAATTGGTTAAATGTAGAGAATGACAATACAAAATTTTCCATCACTAGGCTATGGCTACAAAGGCTAAGAACACTATTTGGAACATAAGAGACAATAGTGGATGGGTATGCTTAGATTTTACTTCTATATCAAGGTTATCTGTTACACACTACAAATCTATCTATATGGAGCCCCCTCAGGAGAATATACATGAAAATGGTTATGTCCACTTTCTTTGATGGATGAGTCAGTGCTCAAAAAAATCACAACCTCCTTTGTTCAATCACTATGGAGGAATTACAAAATATAGTACACTCTTTTCATCTAGGAAAGGCATCTGGTCCACATAGATGAATGATCAAATTTTACATAGGTTTTTTGGATCACTTTGCTACTGACATCCTCATGGTGGTGGAAGAGTCCCATATATCTGGTAAATTCCATTCCCCTCTCTCATCTACCTTCATTTCTAACATTTCAAAAGATGAAAACTTGTCTTTTTTTAGCACTATCACCCCATCTCTCTGTGTAATTTCATATATAAGATTATTTATAAGATAATCCATACCCACCTAAAACCTATTTAATTTGAGCACATTTCACCTAAATAATTTGGGTTTTTAGACCACCACCAGATTCAAGATGCGGTTTAGTGCAAGAGGCCCTACACTCTATTAAGACCAAAACTCGCTCATATTTCCTATTGAAGCTAGAACTTTCCAAAGCTTTTGATCACTCTGACTAGCTCTATCTCAAACTAATCTTACATAGGTTGGTTTTGATCCACACTTCATAAATTAGATAGAGGATTAATACCAATCTGTCTCATATGTCGTTTTGATTAATTGAGTGGCTTTTTCCTTCTTCTCCACCGTCTATGGTTTACATCAAGGCTATCCACTTCCCCCCTTCTATTCTTGGTCATCGTCAAAGCTCTCAATCAACACATATCACATGAACATATTGCTAGGAACTTTTTGAGAGTTAAAATTTATTTAGATACTTATATTACCCACATTCTATTTGTGGATGATATCCTCATCTTTGGGAATGACACTTTATAGGAAGCAAAGTTCTTGGATCATATTCTTAAGATTTTCCAAACTACTAATAGTATGGTCTTTAACATTTTATAATCTATTTTGTATTATTACAATATAGCCCCTGATATTTGGAACCCACTACGTATAATTTTACCTTTCCCTATTAAGGGATTAGACCAGTGCATCCAATATTTGGGGTTTTACTTCAAGCCAAATGATTACTGACTTGTGGATAAATTTAAACGGTGCATTCTCCTCTAGTGAAATCATTGGATATCTATGGCAGGTCGATTGAATTTGATCAAAATTAGTCTTGAATCCATACTAGTTTATTGAATGTCACTGGCATATATTCCCTGCATGATTATCAACAACCTCTAAAAGTTGTGCTTACACTTATTATGGTCTAGTAATAATGGTAATAAGGGCATCCCTCTTGTAAAATGGAGCTACATCACTCAGCCATGATCTAAAGATAGATGGGGCATTAATGATTTGGCACTTATTTCAAAGGCTTTGGTAACTAAGAGTATATGGTATACCATCATAAAAAATGGCATGTAGTAGAAAATATTATTCAAGAAATATATTTTTCCACTCTCCATATTGGATTAGATTCATATTCCACAAAAATGGCATATAAGAGCTTCCCTCTTTTGTAAATCCATCATTCAAAGTTTTCACATTATTGAGTCTTCATTGGCTTGGGATCCAGCAAATGGTTATAATGTTCACATTGTATTAGATTCTATCATTTTCATACCATCTAGGCTACACTTCAATGACTCACTTCTGGACTCTTTACAATGGCTAAAAGTTTTCACCCTTCTTGATTCATATGATATTAC
>JARHVA010001208.1:340000-375000 GCA_037957365.1 Torreya grandis
CTCTATCCAATATTTCTCCTTATTCGTAAGCCTTTGTCTATAAGGCATGAAAGAGTGCTTCTAGGATTTTTTCTTGGTATTTGATTTATGTGCTTAAGTCATTTAACCTTCCCCATTATCTAGGTGCACTCTGACCTTCTTTTAGTATATACCTACACCCCCAACTCCTCATTCTCCCCCTTTACCTTCTTGAGGCATGCATCTATGATTGATGCCTAGTTAGAGAAGCTAAAAAATATGGCATTGACTACATCTTCACCCTATTGAAGTTTGGTGAAGATTTGTTCTACCTCTTCAAGCTTTGCAACTAGTTCTTTTTTCAGTGTGGTACATGGGTCCTCCTCTTATTCGTGTGTCATCTTTGCCTTCAACCTCAAGAGTATATATTTCACTAGCATGCATACTTTGTCAATCTCCATGAAGTTTGATGTGTCAAAATTGTACAAGAGGTATGGCTTGGTTGTTTCTATGTGATAGGATTGTTGCTACAACTTAACCTTTATATCTTGCACTTCCTCATTTGCATCTTGCATGATTTTCTTCCATCTCTTCACTCGAACATCATTAATGATGTTTTTTCATGAAACTTCATTGGCCATCTAGATGAGCACATTGGTAGACTTTATTAGGTTCATGGTACAAGGATTTAGGATGAGAGAGTTATACCCCTCTTCAGGTTTATCTATACCAGATATGGCCTCCTAAGGTACCTCAAAGTGAGGCTCATCCATGTAGTTATGAAATGCAAATGAAAGTTTTTGACACATCTTAGTAGTGGTAGACTCAAGGGGCATGTATTCAAAAATGTATAAGTATCCTCTATCTACTCCTTTTACATCTTTTCCCTAAGGCTAAATTTTGTGCCCTCTTCTTCTATAATGGTCATCTCTATGTGTTCTCCCTCTTCATTGGTGTTACCACTCTCTTTGGTGATTTCCTCTAAGGTTTCTTATTTATGTTCATTTAGGGGTTTTCCATCAGACTTTTCCCCTTTTTTTGCTTCTTCTTCTCCCTTCGCTCTAGCTTTACCCTCCACCTATTTTTGTTGGGTCTCCATGTCACTCTTTGTTTGTTATTTTTCTAAGGTGCCAACATTTCCTTCTTTTTATTTAGGCTCACTTTAAATACTTAGGTACAATTATAGTGTAGTTTGGTCTATTGTGATGGTGGAGGTGCTAGGCACCTTTTCTATTGCTTTCTTAGTTGGTTCCATGATTATGGAAACATCTTTCTCTTCCTTCTCTTTCTTGGCCTTTTCTTCCTAGGCCTTCTTTTCCTCAGCCTTCCTCTTTTTAGTTATCACTAAGGCTTTTTCTTCCTTGGCCTTCCTTTCTTTAGCCTAAACTTTATAAATATTCTCTTAAGTCATTATCTCTACCTTTATGGCCTCTTTTTTCTTCTTTGGCACCATCATCATCTCTATTTATTCTGTGATGTGGCCCATTTTATTCCACAAGCTTCTTTTTTCCTCCTTAGTTCATGGAGACTATGTGAAGGGATATTTTGATGAGACACTAGGTGGATTTATTTCCTCTCTAAGAATAGTGGTAGTGTCCCCTTAGAGGGCCTTTTGGGTTTCTTCAACATTAGGATCTTTTCCTGCTTCTTCTACAATGTAGACCTTGGTCCCTCCTTCCTCCTCCTTTGTCTCTTCCCGCACCCTTTTTACCTTCATTTCCTCACACACCTCTTTCACCTCCATCTTTGGAAAGTTTATTGTTGGAATCACAATAGGTCCCTTGAACTTATTATTCTTCTCCTTCTTGTGAGAAGATATAATCCTTGGCATGAAGCTCACGTGCTTCTTCTTTATCACTGAATGAGTAGCTTCATCACTGAAGATGATCCTTAACTTTATGCACTATTGAATTTCTTCAATTGTTTCTCCCCACTTTTTCTAGGTATATTTATTCTATGCTACTAGTGTCACCTCCCCTTCAAAACCAATCTAGAGAGGGAGATCATCCTTCTCAGGGTCTATGCCCTTCCTTCTCAGCTTCATCTCATAATATAACATGTGTTTGTGCCCAAGTATTACTTCCTTATAGAGGGGATGGAGGTTAATGAAATTTGAGTCATCATCTTCATCTTTTATATCTTTTCCTCTCACATTCACATACTAGCCCCTCAACCTCCTCCTCTCTAAATCCATAGCCTTCACTAGGATGTCTAATTATTATACATTGTAAATTCTCCTTATCACATCCCTAAAGTACTTTATGGAAAATGTGTAAGGGTGTTTTAACTAGTCTGAATTGTTGCCATCTATAAGTACCAAGTACATTACAAAAAAGTGTTGTATGATGGTGAAGGTCACCATTCTAAATATTTTTTAGGGAAGATCCTTGGGTATGCACCATTCCATCCTAAATGCCTCTATATATTGGGCACACCACCCCTTTACTTGAGTATTTTACTTATGGGAGAAGGCAAGTGGGTAAGTGAACTCTTGGTACTTTAGCACTAGGAGTCCTTGTGCATTAGGAAGACCCAAAGATTATATTCATCAACATTGGCCATGTCAATCTCCTCTATCATAATTAAAATAAAAATTTAACCCAACCTAAAGGTATCTCACCCCATGTGACACTCAAGTGTGTTCTTCACCATTTATTTAGCAATGAATTTTTTTGTGTTGAAATTGACCCCTTATGCCATGTAGTGAGTGATGTACATGTAGACCTTAGTGATTTCCATCCACAATCTACTAGAGAAAAGTTTTAAACTTATGAGGCACACCATTACCGTCATACTAGGGTTCTTGATATCCTTTATTGGGAGTGTAAATTCTCCATTGTAGTATCCAAGGAGTTTTGAGACCCTTTCTACTTCAACATCATCCACCATCATCTTGTAGATATCTCTGTTAGAGTCTAGAATCCTAATGATTCTACCAATTAGGTTTGTTGATAACCATATGTACCTCTTCTAAATTAGAAGTGGTCTCCATGAACATGTGAGAGGAAGAACTAAATGAGTTCATCTAGCTTCCCAAAACATCGTAACTCATAGAGCTAAGTTGAGTTGGTGGTCATAAGTCTATTTTAGATGGAGACATTGAACAATGTCATGCCCACTTCTATTTTGACCCCCATATCAACCACCTAGTATTGTATTATATCTTATGAATTACTTGAGGTACGATGGTTGTACTCTTATAACCAATAGTTATGATTGAAAGATGCATGGTTCTCTCCTACCAAGACCTCCATGAGATATTGCATTTCTTAGTATGATAAATTTGTGAACACTTCAAGATCAATTATTATGATGCTAACCCCTTCCACTGATTGTGCTTCCTTATTTCCATTGGTTATCTCTTCTATCATCCACACCCATTTTTCATCCTTATATGATTATGGTAGACTATAACTCATCCATTTATTTTTCATCCTAAACTAGCTAGAGTTGAAGTGAGGTTTATTAATTTTGTCAAATACTCTAATATTTCTTGGCACTCCTCATAGTTGTAGGGTCTATGATTGTGACTTCAAATTTTGAACTTTTTATCTCCATTAATGGATGGCTTGGCATCACTTAAAATTTCTCTTCTCTGGATATCTTATAATTTTTTCCCCATAAGGCTCCTTTCTAATATCAACAGGAATGTGATCTCCTTCTCTTTGCAACCATTCTTATTTGGTGGCTGTGGGTGCCCAGGGTTTCATTCTAGTATCATTTACTCATTTCAGCTTTGGTTTAGCTATAGTTATATCCTTAATTTTTCTTAAGGTTTGTTACCTAAAATAGTCAGCGTTTTGCTTCTTTATACCTTGAGTTCAACTACTATCTTAATTTCAAGTGAGTAATGGCATGGTAGAACCTAGATTTCTTAGAATCTACTAAAACCCATGAAATCTACAAAAAGCCACTACCACCTAAGCATTAAATGTGGATCTTTATGCCTCTACTATCACCTCATTAAATTTTTTCAACATAATTTTTGATGAAGTTACATGTATTTCAAATGATCACTTCCCACCTAACTTCAAGTGGATGCCAACTTATCTTGATGATCTTCCTCTTTTGTTTTGTTCACTTAGCATGACCTTTAACTTCCTTATGGTAACTTGGGAAAATTAATTTATATGCATGTGATTCATCCTCCAAGGTTATATCTTCTCTTCCTATTATGTTTTTATTTCAAGCATGCTTTCCTATCTTGGTCGATTTCTATATGCTTTCATCTCTTGCCTTGTTCTGTCCCTACTTGATACAAATCCCTTTTGTTGGTCCTCTAGTGCTTCACTCTTTAGGTGTCTTATGTACTTAACATCATGTGTACTTCTCTTTCATCTTATGCATAATATCATCTTGTGCACCTCTCTTAATCACTTGGTACTCATATCTTCAAAGTTTGGTAAATTACATACACCCATAAACTTAGGTGTCTAGCCTTAGGTGTTTATAAAACAACCTTGCTTGACTCACCCAACATGTATTATATATGGAAGTGATAGAATAGTTTTCTTGTGGACTTGAAAGTGCCTCACTTATTCACTCATCACCAACACAACATAAAACAACATAAAAAATAAATAAATGTTTGGCTTACACCAAAATTTATTTTGGTTATCACAACGCATTTGACTTGTGACTGGGAAGTCAATGTTTGATGGTGAAAGTGCCATCCTATTACATATAAGGCTTTAATTAGTTGGTTTTGAAATGTATAGGGAGTATTTCACTTGACAACATATGCATCTTGTATGCACGACTTTATAATATGTTGTGGATGACATATGGATCCATCCACATAGTTTATAGCTTTTCCAGGTGTTTGAGGTACTTGGAGTCATAGAGAAAGACCAATCCTCCTTCAATCAGTACCTTGTGATTAATATACTTGTCATACCATAACTTATGGATGCCTTCTCTATCTAATGACTCCACCTTGCTTGGGTGTGTACCTCATCCAAGTGCTCTAAGTCTTCTAGGCTTACACTCATTGATTTGTGGTCATCCAAATGACCAATATATGCAATGCACAAAGATGGAACCATGAACTCTAATGGTATAACTACCTTAGTACCAAACACTAGTTGAAATGGTGTAGCCTTCTTTAGGTGTTTACAGGTTGTACAATATGCCCATAATACTACTGACACTTAATCATCCCAATCTTTGTGACAAATGTCACATATCTTTGTGAGGCACATTTCTAGTATCTTATTAAATACCTCAGAAATGTCATGTTCTTATGGGTGATCATGGTTGTTATTATGGTGTGTCCCCATATATTATATCGATCGAATTTGCATAGTTTTATTGAGGAAGTGTGTGCTTCTATCACTAGTCAAACTATGTGGGAACCTATAATGAATTATGATGTTCTCCCATATAAACCATGTGACTTTGGTAGTTGTGTAGTCTTTTATTTAAGCTACCTTAGGCCACCTAGTGAAATAATTGATGGTCATTAGAATGTATCTTGCAATTGTGCACCTTGTTGTGGGAGTGATCAGCCCAACAAAATCAATATCCCATTTTTTAAATGGTGCCTAGGCAAGAATGGGGATGAGAGGCATTTCATCCTAGTGGTAGGTCTTTCCTATACAATGGCATATCCTAGATGCCTTGGTGAAATCCTTTACATCTTAGAACAAACTTGACCACCATAAGCCTGATTACAATACCTTGTGCATCATTATGTCTATAGCACAATGGTCATTTGTTATACCTTCATTCACCTCAAATAAAATAGATTCACTTTTATGTTCTAAAACATATTGGTGTAATATTTCATCTCAACATAGTTTGTATAGTTCCCTGTTGATGAGTTGAAAAAGGGTGGTATGAACTATGAGTTGTTTCTTTTCTTTGGTTATCATAGTCTAGGGTATAGATCTTGATCTTAGAAAAGTGACTATATTTTTCAAGTCCTTAGGGACATGATGGACTATTTAGAGTTTTACATCTATTATGTCATCCTTGATTGGCACTACTACATCATCAAAATCGATATAGGATAAATGGTCTGGGCTTGAGTTCTCTTTTCTAGGTTTGATGACAACTAGGAATTGGAACTCTTGAAATAGAATTATCCATATACAAATTCACCCATGGACAATGATCTTATCATGAGGTAATTAAGTACCTCATGTTCCATGAACAATATGAATGGGGTTACCAACAAGCATTTCTTAAATATTTGTAGGGCATAGACCATGGCCAGTACCTCACACTTAATTTTTATATAGTTCTCTTCTTGGGTAAATTTTATACTTGCAAAGGACATGGGATGATCCATTTTGCCTTCTCTAAGTTTCACTAGAATGACACCAATTATAGATCTAGATGTGTCGACTTGGACATGGAATTAGGTCATTAATCGAGAAATTGTAAAATAGACGTGCTGGCCAATTTGAACTTCATAGTTTTAAAAGCATCCTCTTGCACTGCACATTAATAGAATGGACCATCTTTGTGCAAGAGGTCCTCTAGTATTGTTGAAATCTTTGCATAGCTCCTTATGAATTTCCTATAGTATCTATAATGGCCTAGAAAGGTGCAAACATATTTTTATGTTGAAGGGTTATGGAGCTAAATGATTTTTACAATCTTTTCAAGAATGACAAGTAGACCACACTTACAGATGATGCGATTGAGCAAGGTTCTAAATAGTGTTATAAAGACACACTTCTTGAGGTTCAAGAATATCTATAGCTACCTGCACCTTTTAAACATTATGTATAGGTTATCATAATGCTCCTTTACAAGCCCATACATAGTTTACTCATATAAGTACACTTAGAGGAACTTGTGGATGAAGTTATTTAATGCAATGATCACCACTCTAGAGAACATATATAGCATATTAAGTCCTAAGGGCATCACATTATAAGTGAAACAACCCCATTTAATTGTAAATGTTATTTTGGGCTTGTCCTCCTCTTCAATCTATACCTGATGGTATCTTGAGAACCCATCAATGAAGGTGTATATCTCATAGCCTGTGATGTCATCCAAGACTTCATTGGTAATGGAGTCAAGAAGGGGTAACTAATGTAGGTGGGATTTAGCACTCTATAGTCAATGTAAATGAAAATGCACACATCTTTATTGATGTTAATCATCATGGGGCTCACCCATTTGGATTCCTACACTAGGTAGATAATGCCTATGGCTATCATACCATCAACACCCATCTCAACCTTGGCATGGAGATTGGGGTTCACTCTGTAGGGGTGCTTCTTAAAAGGTCTTGTACCGTCCACTAGCTTTATTCTCATCTTCCCAAGGGATGGGTGGGTACCTTTCATGTCTTGATAATTTTGAGGGAACAAGTCTTGGAACTCCTTCAAGATATCTATAACCTGAGTCAGCTTCACATCAGACTAATATGTATCAAGCGTAGCCATATTTGGTTCCCATTTTGTGTTAATGTCTACCTTGGTAGTCTTGAGTAGTACATGATAGGGTTCATTCTTGTCTTGATGAGAATCCTTAAATTAAGTACTCCCCTCAGTTTTCTCTATACAAAGGTGAGTAGGGTCTTCTTCACTAGGGGTGATATCTTCTATTTGGTGTAGTAGTTTCTTCTTTCCTATTAAGGTCATCCAATTGCACTCCTTCCAATTTTCATCTTCTTTATTCAAGTAATTATTGAGATCCTAATTCTCAAATAAATTCTAGAGTGTCAATCCTTTTTCACCAAACATGTCTTTTAGGCACTCCTTTAGGATTACAGTGTCCTAAAACACTACCCTTCAAATTAATTATAGTGACTTGATCAATTACAGGTTCTATGAATAAAAGGATAAGGTGTGCATGAACCTCTCCTTGAGTGCATCCCAATTTTTTGTCTTGTAGTGCAACTTATTGACAACATACCATGCTCATGCCCACATATTTAAGGTTATATAGAAGGCTTGTACCCATAAGTTCCTTGGATCATTTATCTTGTAGTTAGTACAAATTTATTCACACGGGAACAGGTGCACTATTGGGTTTGAATCCCCAAAGTATGAAGAAATGTCTAGATCTTCATTTCTTTTCTCAAATCTGGTGCATATTACTACTTTCACATCTTTCCAAATCATCAAGTGAGGCCTTTGCATTTCCCACCAATGATAAAAAATGCTCCTTCAAGTATTCACCATTACATCTATCCTGTCTACCTCCTTTGGAATGCATGACTTGAAGTCATAGACATATTTTTCCATAGGGTTGCTCCTCTCATACCTTGGGAGTGTGGCAAGTTTATCTTTTCTCAAGTGAAATGTTCTCTTTCCCTTCTTTATATTGCAAGGGACCCATCTCCTTTAAGTGAAATCAATTTATACCCAGCTAGTTCTCATATGTTTTGGTACCTTCATACTTAGTAAGAAACACCTCTAACCAATCATCTCATAAGCTTATTGAACCCATCAGTCACAAGCAACATCAATCGTATCTAAGGCTAACCATCCATCATCCCAATAAATCACTCCTTGGTCATTAGGGTGGAGAGTATCGATTACTTGCATTATGATGTTGTAGATATGGTTTATTACATCCTCTAGATCAACACTTTTTACATAGGGGGGTCCTTGGTCACTTGAGAGGGGGATCACTACCCTCTCCTTTCCATTTCTAAAGGTCATATAGTGCTTCTTGAAATGCATATCAATTTTATTCATGTAGCACCATGGCCTTCCTTGAAGTGTTGGATAATTATCTTGTTCAGCCAACTCAATCACTTCAATGTTAGCACAAAACTTGGTGCCATGATATCTACAATGGTGATTTTTATAATTATGGTTGATTTTATCATAGATTTATTGGCCATAAAAAGTACATGAGGGAAAGGCCTCAAGTCTAACCTACCCATATTTTCCCATGCATTCCTTTATAAATATTAACCTCAGTGCTTGTGTCCATGAGGACCTCATATATAGACCATCAATCAATGGTAGAATTTAACAAGATTCCTTGATCATACTTTGCATTCTATGTATGCCTAAATTCTCATGCCCTTTCCATGCATGGAAAAATGACATCAAATAGATTTTATCATGCATGTTTTAAAATAAATTTATTTAATAGGGACATCATCTCTTCGATCTGTAGGAGGTGCAAGATCTTCATTAGCTCTTTTACATCAACATCTAAGCTATCTTGTTTCTTGTGAGAGGAATCAAATTATGCTTTTACATCTCACACCAATTGGATCTCCCCTTATAGGTTTTGAATCACATTCATATCCTATTTTAATACATCTTTATAATGTGTATGGTTTAGGTAAGGCATAACTTTGGATTCTACCCATGTTATACACTCAGTGTGGTTCTATTTCCTATATCAAAGGAAAAACTTGGGTACTAGTGCAATTGTTGGTTGAGTGGTTGAATCCACCACGAGTAGTTTTCTATAATTTGGTTGGATTTTTAGAGGTTGGTTGTGCCTTTTAAGTCCACTTCTCCATTTTTATCTCATGCTTGATTATTCTTCTACCCTTAGTTATGTTAGACTTGCCTTGGGTTAATTTCTTGTACAAGTTAGGGCATTTCTCAACCTTATGTTTTCCTTGATAATACTCACACATTGGATGTGTAGAGAAGTCATGTTGATAATTCTCTATTAAACTTCACTTGTAACATGAATGTAGTGGGAATATTCCTCTACTACATCCTCCACCTTGCCTTCTAACACCCCTTTGCATTCCATAACCTCCATTTTGTTGGCCATGGCCATAATTTCCCTGTAGCTATTATAGTTACCTTCCTATTTCTTCTCTCCATGTTTTTTCTCATCTCTCCAATCATGCAACAATCAACTATGGTATGGGTGTAGACATCACACAAATAGCAATAGATGGTTATGTTAACCTGATTAGAATGTTAAAATAAAGGGAAATTATGAACATCATGTACTCATGACAAACCTCATACCTTAGAATCAATGTGCACACATTAATTCAAGGGTATTTATTCTTTTTATGGCCTTCTATCTCATAATTGGTGCACCATAATCCACTTCAAGTATATTGCATTGAACCAGTAGTCAATTTTTAGAGTTGGAAAGATATGGATACAATCTATGCCTCCATTAATTGACTAATTATAATATCATTTCTCCTAACTACTGGCGCTTTGATCATAAATTCAAGTGATTTGTTAGGGTTAATGAATGTGTTCATGGATAGTACTCTTCACAATGGTACTAGTAATCCTCCAATGAACCATTACACATGTTGAGAGGTGTGAATGTCTTAAGGAATATTTAGAAGAAGTGTCTTGAATCTGGCATCATATAAGTACACACTTTCAAAGATCCCTTGGTTGATTTCTTTGAGCATGGTGATGTTCTACTATTCAAACTTGGGTATGTTAAATTACTTCTAGAATGCTTCCTTCAAGGTATCATAGTCAATCATAGCCTAGTTAGGAATAAATTTCCTATACCATGTATGAGCATGATCAAGCAAAGTTTTTAATAAATGTATTACCTTACTTTTTTAATGGGTTATACCACGATCACACCATTGTAGTTCACATTTTAGCACATGTTCAATGTTATTTTCCATGTCATGGTATTATGTCAAGTGCATGGCCATCTCATAGGAAATTATCTACAAGGGAGTCACTAGCATCCAAGGTGCTTACCCCCTAGTACTTATCTTGATGATGATCTTCCCATGCTTCCAACTACTAGGTTAGGAATTATCCCTATTTTTACTATCGACATTGAAGATGATGAAGGCATTGAACTACTAACTTGTGGTACCAGGCCACTTCCTTTGGGTTGTTACCCATTTGGTGTAGTTGACATTGGTTTAATTAGAATGTTTATGCTCACATTTTATGTTGTCAAGATAGCACCCAAAATTTTAGAGATATCCTCACTTAACTCTTCATAAGGAATAACTTGGTCAGTCACAAAATTATAGTCCAAGTCTGCAAAATGGTCAAAGTTTATGTCAACAATAGGGTCAATTATTACTCTTCTTTCTTCTTGTGGGGAATCCAATGCATGAGCTAACACTATAGGTTCAAAGGGGGTAGCAATTTTGGTGCATATTCAATGGTCAAATTTTTTAAGGACCCAACACATTATTCACCCATTAATAGTTGAGCTCTATTTATGGCTTAATTATTCCTCTCATGTTATTGCAATCCAAGAGATCTTTCCCCATGCCCTTAACATTTTCTATAGGTTCTCTCAGAACTTGGCTCTTATATATTTCATTAACCTATTCCTCTTCTTGTTATAGTTCTATCACCTAAGTTCTTGGGTGTAAATCTGCTCATCCCGTTCCATTACACTTCACCTATACATCTCCTTCTTCCCTATTATGTTTTTCATATGTTAAAATACTTGGGCTTCCCTTCTCATGGTTTCAAATCCATAATCCATCATCAGTCTATTAAGCTTTACATTGAACTCTTTCACAAACATGCCTCTGGGCTCATGCAAAAATTGATATTATACTTCTTCAAGTTATGAGTATGTTGACACTATGAACCCAAACACATAACTATTTAATACACCTTACCAACATTTGTTTGTATCTTTAGTCCAAGTGGCATATAGTTTCTCAAACCTCTATAGGCACTCGTTCATCCACTCAAGGCATTATCCATAGCTTTGACATATATGGGTCACATAGTTAGCCAACCATCAATACACATGCTCAAGTAAAATAATACCTTATATAGAGCATCATATAGGTTATATAAACCCACTTCCTTATCTTTTGACCTTGACAAGATGGATTATTTAGCACAAATTTATCTTCCACTTTTTTTAGCCAGTACTCGATGTTCTTGAGGGATATTCATATCATTGTTATGTTTCACCATTACAATAATAAAATTCAGCATGGGTCCAAATAACATGACTAAAATATTTTAGTTTAATTGGGTTTTCAATTCATTCCTTTATTGGGTTAGGCACTCAATAAGTTATTTGAGTCAATTCTAGACTTATTACAACTAGGTGAAAACATAGTATACCCCTATAGTACTCAACATTTATCACTAAACTATATTGGCATCAATTAACATAAGGTGAAAGCCTTATTCACTCACCCAAAGTATAATAGATAAAGAATCAGGGCCCACATTGGACTAGTTGTGTCATGCTGTAACACATCATATGTAACTTGGTCATTTAGTGAAGGCTTTTAGAATATTCATTGGTGAAAGACATTTTTGGGTGAAGTCTATTATTTTTTAGGTGAAAATACTATTTTGGGAAATAATTATAGTCATAGGAGTGCAAGCCTATATCATGTTGGTTTTATGATCTCAAGGGTGCAAGCCTTTGTTTTACTAAGCTTAACATCATACAAGACTTTGAAGGGTCAATGAAATTCCTTAGATCAAGTTCATACTATATCTTATACTTATTTCAAGGACATCAAACTTGAGTGCATGAATTTTCTTATACTTAGGATATTTTAGTAGAGTATGACAATGACATCATCTTTTACATAGGGACACCATTAACAACCTAGACTAGAACTTCACTTAACTGAACATTCATATATTGAAATTACACCATTATTAATATTATTGTTAATTATGTAATTCAACAAGGAAGTGAAATAAATTCAACCAAAAGACACTATGTATCACAACAACCATTCTTCCTCATATACTTAAAGCTTAAAATATACAGTATAGTTCATATTGCAAAAAACATAGTACATAAGGTATAGTAGAAGCTCCATTAACTAATTATCTAACCAAGAGATCATATGTGAGCTTGGTATTACACAAAATAGAGCCTTAGTGTCATATATGCCAAATCATATGCTAATGGATTCACTACATTAGTTCACCCCTCTTTTCTTTACTAGTTTGATCTTGACTTTATAGCACACATGAGCATCTTCATGCCAGGGTGGAGAGTGCACATCAGGTGATGAGTTTGAGCCTTTATTTATCATTTTGATATCTACATCACCTTGTGTCCCTTGTGTCATGGTTGTCATGTGTAGCCACTCATGAGGATGTCCTAAAAATCTAGATGTTAGTTAATAGCTTGCCAATTGGTGCTAAGTCTATGATGATTCCTCTAGTGTGAAAAAGATACCAAAATAGTAATCATACCATGTGACTTCCTCATGATGAGATATCTATCAATTTGGAGTGAAACCATACTTAAATTAAATAGAGGCCCAACATGCTGAAATTTGGTTAATATTTTTAATGAAATATATTTTTTTTCATTCTTTATATTTGACAAATTATATGTTTTACAATTAATGTAGGGATTGATACAATCTAGGGCAAGGACCAAAAATTAGAGTGATACAAAGAATATAGGTGAGCGAATTTAGCACGAATCAGGTTTCAAAACACTTTATAAGTTTCTATAATATATTTTACATGAGTTTGTAAGTTTTTGGAAACTATACTATAAAAATTATGACACCTCATTTTATGTGAAAAACATTGACTATAAGGCCATAAAGTAAGGGAAACATTACTTGAAATCTATGGGATGGAACATAAATGCATTTAACAAATGGGCCCATTTTATATTTTAAGTTTTGATAAAAATATTATTGTTTGATTAATTGAAAAGAACTACTTTATTCCATCGATTATAATTTTCACTTATAATTAGCTATATAAATACCTTAAAACACATATAGTAATTAAATTATGTATTTTTATAGGTAAAATTACCATTTGTCCTAGTTGATGGTCATGATGTTCAAGAGGGTGATGATGACAATATTCATTACATGGATCATGTTTTTGATGCCTAAATATGTATCATAGGTGCCTAGAGTGTTCAAGCACTTCTCATTTTAGAATTCTTGAAATTTAGTGCATGAGTTACAAGTTGTGATAATCCTATTATCTATTGATGGAATAGAGGAAAATCAAGTGGACTATTTCACAATATTTATAATGTCTGGTGATTGGGAGCCATTACAGCTAAATAGTTAATCTATGTAAAATAGGAGGTATGCTATGATAGTAATGATGAATTATGATCAAGAACTAATCTAAAGACTAATCTAAGATGTATATTTACAGTGAAAACTAATATAGAGTGATCTAGTTAACAAAGGAGCAAAAGGAAATGTAAGGTAGAGAAGAGATGTTATTTATCTTCATTATAAACATCATGACAAAGTTCAAATATCATCCAAGCATGCACTTAACCAATGTATGACATGAAGTAACATAATCTCAAATCCTATCACACACCAGGCAAACATCTAAGGAATGTGAGAAATAATCCAAATAAGAACTATGTTCATTTTAAAAATTTACCCCTACAAGCAAATAACATTAGCCCAAATACAAGAGTAAGAAAATGAAATGAACCTAAGAATTTCAATTGACCTAGCATTGGCATAAGTTAATAGCTTTGCATTCAAATATACACACCAAGAATTTATAAGAACCATTCAAATCTAGATGTCAAAAAAAATCAGTGAGAGATAAG
Source organism: Torreya grandis (assembly GCA_037957365.1). NCBI lineage: Eukaryota > Viridiplantae > Streptophyta > Pinopsida > Cupressales > Taxaceae > Torreya > Torreya grandis. The sequence goes on from JARHVA010001208.1 coordinate 354,392, forward strand.
CCAAGATAACAAAAGACACAAGTAAATTTGGATGAACTTTGAAAAATTCCTTGTTTATATTAATTGATCAAAATTTACAATTTGTTTTGGCTCAAAAAAATCTATCCCTTTTACAATTGATAATATTCCTTTTATATAATGTAAGGAAGTATGTCAGCTAGTCATATCTAATTACAAAAGTACAAGTGTTGGGATAATTATCCCTTCTAAAAAAGTTCTATAATAAACTAGACTCTTCCTAATGAACTAACCTATAGGTAATGTGTTTTATAAGTTGTACATGCCTTTAAAAAACAATATTCCTTCTTAAAATGTTGCAATGATTAGTTACAAAAAGAATATCCTTTATCCAACTAACCTTAAAGGCCCATGTGTTTCAGAACTCCCTTATTGCTGCTATAAGATCTTCATTACTCTTTGATGTTGTTCATCAATTATCTTTAAATTAACAATAGTTTTCATGAACATTTCATCTTTTTGGTCTTCTAGGCTTCTAATATTTATATCATTTCTTCCTAACGCCGCTTTGATGCTCCTAGCTTCAGTAATATTTTATTCTATTTTTAACATCATGTCCATGATCCTACTATTATCCGTCCTAGATTTTACTTGGTTCTTACTCTTCACTTCTAGCATGATTGGGATAGATCTATGATTTAACTCCTCATCAGTGATGAGGTCTATGAAGATGAGTTTAGTTATCTTGGTGATCATGGTTCCAATCAATTATTACATCATGTTTTATAGCTACTTATCATACTTAAGGAGACTTCCCACATTCCCAAACCATGTGTTCAGGCTTTTGATTTTATCTACAAGTAGTCCCATGACTATGTTTCATATGAGCTAGTCTAATGGTTTTAAAACCAATTATTTGATCTTCCACCAAGATGTTGATCAACTCTTTCATTTGATCCTTTGAATTATTCCATCGGGTGACTAAGCTCTTTGCTACTGTATCTTATTGGGTAAAGCTCCACATCTTTCCTAAGAATGACTTTGTGAGCTACCATAGCTATGAATTTGTTTAGATTTCTCACTAGTGGTTTGCACTTTGGCTTTGGATTGAATTATCCTAGAATAGGTGATAATTCAACTCTCCCAAGATTGATTGAAGTGAGTGCATAGATGAACTAGGAATTATATATGTGCTTAGGGTTTTTTAAATATTTTATTGGAGATTTAATGGTGACATGTTTTTGAGATTTTATGAAATTGGGGTCTTTGTATATATACATTTGCTTTTCTGAACCAACAAGATCTTTAAATTTGTCATTTTCTACCTATATGGAATCATTGTGGCATCACTATGGCATTTTCATGGAACTTTTCTCATTAATATTCAAAAATGTATTATTGGTTTTTTTTAAATCCTTCTTTCATCTCATGCCATACAATTATCCCTACATGGATCACCGAAGAACATTGATCTATATTAAAAGGATTGAATTCCATTGGTTCTCTTACAATATTTCCTATGGTTGTCACACTCTTCATCATCGTGCTTGTCCCAGCTTTATTGAAAAATACACATTGATCTCACACCATTCGATTAATTTGCTATGAATGAACACACATCATTGATCTTGATCACTGGATTGTGTCATTCATCCATAGATCATTGATCAAAATGTATACATGTGAATGTGTATTATCGATCATTTAAATATGCCCAAGCTTTATTTTTTGGCATGTAGTTATGTCACTTTTCATTTGTAAGTTTGTCCATAGGGTACTTGATACTTCAAAATTTGATTCACACTACCATGTCTTCTTTGTTGGAATCAACATGTTCCATTAGATCATGATATGAAGGATGAAACACCATTGGTTTCTATCTATACTAGGCTCCAAGGTCATGCCATATTGAAGCCCCATAGGCTTTTTATACTCTGCACTATCAAATCTATAGGGATAACATGCTTTCACCATGTGGTAGTCCTACATTTAATTAAATCTTTGTTAAAAAGTACAATTGGGTACGTGTATGGAGTTGGGGCACAATTATGTGGACATACCCAATAATGCGTACACATTATAACAAAATGCATATGCATTATTATTATAATTCATACATGTTATGGCTTAGAATACCTAAGCTATAATGTGTATGAATTATAATAGTAACATGTACACATTACCTTTATTTATAAGAATGTGTACGTGTTATAGGAATGCATATGCATTCCTATAGATAAAGGTAATATGTATGCTTTACTTAAATTAAAAAACAAAAAATCCCAAATTTTTAGTTTTACTTTTTGTTTGGCATTCATGTTTTGCTACTTGGCATTCACATTTTTCCCTCAAGCTCTTCCTTTCACCCTTCAGCTTGTTATTTTTGCTCTATCTTGTGTGAAAATCATTTTTTTTTGCTCCCACATCATGTTATCAACGATGCCACCATGAAGAAGAGGTAAGTTTTCTATATTAAATTAATTGTTTTAAATTTTTTGTGAAATTTTTTCTTAGTTTGATTTGTAATTTTTCTCCAACAAGTCAACATGCTCTACCTAACCCTCTATCAAATATTTTACCTAACCCTCTACCCAACCCTCCTAACCCTTTGCTTAACCCTCTGCCTAACCTTCCCATAGTTTCACTAAATCCCCCAGGTAGTTAGGAGGATATAGCTACTCACATAGTGGAGAATAAAATTAAAATTGAGTAAATAATTAGGAGAATGAGGGATCCCACATCCATGAACACCCACCGCACCTATTTGCCCAATACTCTAGAGTTAGTATTAGGTATATTTGACTTGATAATGAGTCAAATTGACATATGGAGGTCATATAGGGATAGTTTTAAGGCTTACTATGCTGATAAATTAATAACATATAAGGTGAAGAAGAAAGAAATAACAAAAGATCAAATTTTTGCCTTATTTATCTATCCTTCCACCAATGCCCCATTTCTCGTAATGACCAAACATTTCCCATCCATTGATGTGAACATTATTTGATTAAAACTAATTTTTCGGAGTGATGGTGGATGGTGTTTGACTATCCACCTTGTAATAACCATGAGTTCCCTTTGTAATTTTTGAGAAAACTCTATTGCGAGTTTGTCCTCAATGAAATTTAAAACTACGATGACTATGGTGAGTTCCAAGGCTGAGGGAAAGGCTTCATGCAAGATCAACTAGGTAAACATTATGCACCTAATTAATGTACAAATATCCTACCCAAAATATACTTCACTTAGAGATTCCCTCTATGGTGAAAGAGGTTGTAGAGATAAACACTTTTCATGCACTTAGTGCACTTACTAATTCACTCATTCATCATACAAGTAGAGTTTTAGAGATAGATGCTCAAGATACTCTAGCTAGTGGCCATACCCGACCCCACCCATGAAGATGTTGTGGTGTTATATGCATTGGAACTTTAGATGATGATGGTGGTACTTTAGGGGGCTTGGAGGATATGGTCTTGATTGATGAGTTTTTATCACACACATTTGGTTTTGGATACGTTGCGAGTCTCTACACACATGCATGTATCTTTTATATAATTTTCATGTTAAATTTTTAAGTTATATTTACATATTAAAAACATAAAAATTAATCTACAGGTATAAATTGAATAATATATGTATTTTTTTATGTTTCAAGAGGATACCTTGCCTTTGACATCACAACTACGTAGTGGGAAAACCCCTACAACATATATCAATGCTAGTACAACACCATATGCATTTATAGAGGTAAAATTTCAAGTGAATTATATATACTTTAAATGTATATTTATTCACCTTAATTGCATCATTGGCAGATTTTGTGTAAGAAAATATAAAATGCCTAATATAATTTTTTTGGACTTTTTATTATTTAATGTATTAACATGGATTGGTGTATTGTTAGAAACTCATCCTCCATCTCTAATTTTTTGATTTTATTTTGACTTTCAAACTATGTTTTCAATAACCAAAATAATGAGTTTAACATTTATTTGATATCCCATTATATGTATCTCCCATAATGGTTCAATCCCAATCAATAGTATTGGATGTATATATATAGAAATCATTTGGTAAAAGTTATTTGGTACAATATATTTATATCAATTTCCCAATCGAGCATATCATGTCTTCATAAATATGCACACCACTCTTGTCTTTTAAATACTAGTCTTATATCCATCCACTTGATTCTTTGTAATCCTAATCATATATAGTGATTCAATCTCTATGATTGATATCCAAAATGGTCATAGATAGCAATTCAATTCCAATCGAGCATAACACTTTAATCTCTATCTATGGATTTATAAATATAGATGGCATAGCCTCTTGATCCTATTATACCTAGTCAATTCTAATTTCCAACCAAACTCTATTAGTAGAGATATATAGAGTAGGCCATTATATCCCATTGGTTTGTTAGGAGAGTGTCGATTATAAACTATAGCCTATATCTATATAGCATATGCCATGCAACCATAGACAAATAGGGGACCTCAACTCCATATAAATAGATGGGGTTGAGTAGTTTATTATCACCACCTACTTAAGGGTCCCAAATACCTATTTATCTAGTTGGGGGAGAGGGCCTATTTATATCCATATACTTTCATCACTCGAGTGACATGCTGACTCTATGAGACTATAGCATCTTTCTTTAGGAAAGTCCCCTTAAAATGAATATTGAGTGTCAACAAGACTATAGTACCCTTTGTTGGCATCAACATACTTGCATTGTATACATATAGACCTTCATTTAAAAAAATTAAGGTAAATCTAAGGATAGATAATCGACCTAATATCACCTGTAGGGAAACCATAATCATGCACTTACAAAGAAAACTGTCCACTCATTCTTATCTCTACAATATTCAATTATATTTTCTATATGTTTCTTTATATTTTGATGAGACCTATTTTATAAGGTTATAAACACTATTAAAAGGATCAAGTATATATTTCCCCCATAAAATCAATCTATAAGTCTAAGTGTCTTAACCTGATTAAAACATAGTTTACAAACTACTCAACAAATACTTAGACAGGTTACTTGCCTTATCACAATGATTATATGTAAGGGATTTTTAATCACACCAATACTTAGTTGGAATAAAAATTAATGAATATCTATAAGCAAAGTATTCAAGGTTTTAACATTATCAAAATCTCAAAATAAATAAATTTATACACCATAGCTCATAGGAATGTGCTCAATAATACCAAGTCACTACCCTAGGAAAATCTGGACTTATAACCAAGTAATTAGGTTAAAATATGAAATACACCTAAACAAAGATATACAAGCATCAAAACCAGTGTATATAGGTGTATCAAGGATGTTTCAACACCTAACTTTCATTCAATGACTCAATTTTACAACATTCAATCAAAATCCTCCCTACTTGTCTATCATTCTCCCTCATGAAACTAACATTTCTTGCCTTTAGTGTGGTGTTACAAGTCACATGTTACACATATCTACTTGTCACATTAATTCTTCCTATGAACTCATTATATTTTTTCATATCTTATGAAACATTAGGTTTGTTAAAAACTTGTTTTATCAATGAATTACCCAAGTTATTAATTATTAGGTTATTTGTTTAGCTAATGACTAGGGTAGACATTCCTCCATCATTGTGAGTCAAGACATACTTGGGCATTGTTTTTGAAATGTCATATGCATAGAAACTCACCAAGGTATGTATATTCACTTTTAATTTTGAATTATAATTTATTACTTTTGTTTTTAAAATTTACTATATACTTTGACAAATATAACATATGTGCAGGAATGTATTATATATGCAGGGTTGTCATATGACATTTGATAGTCTAATTCAAATGACTACTACAATAGCTTCTCATGTTTCTTAATAATTTGACATGCCTATTTGTGTATCTAATCTTGGCACTGTCCCAGTCAAGCATCAATGATAAATTGAGGACCATGAGATTACAGTAAATGCATGTTTAAATTATTTTTTATTAATGTTTAAAACATGAGTTTATTAACTTGGTTTCATGTATAATTTTTAATTTTATAATAATTTTTGTATTTGAATAAGTTTTGATGAAATAAATTTATGAGTGTAGTACCCATAGTTGAACTTTGGAGTAATCTAAGGCATTCAAGATATCTCCATCTATAATCAGGTCATCCTAGGGAGAGTCTTCTTCGAAGAAGGCAAATAGAGTGAGACAATTTTATGATTAGGATGTTGTAGATGATTTGATTTTTTGTATGCCTATATGGAAATGTACACATTTTTTGAATTTTACATGTGTATATGATGTATTCACTGAACATTAGATATGATTTTATTAGACATGGTGTAATTTTTTGTATGCCTATATGGTAATGCATGTATTGTTGGCATTATATGCTTATATATGAAATTTCTACATAGGATAATTTTGTACATGAATATTTAAGAAAACTAATGAATTAAATATTTTTTTAATCACTTGTGTTCAAAATATTATGAATGATTGTTTTTGAATTATTTTTAAGTATTACAAATGTTATGAGATTGAGAATAACTTGTTAGGATAATGTTGTAAATCAGACCCTTATAAGAAAAAAAGAATATCAATGATTTAATTTGAATTATTTTTGTATGTTAATGCATAGGTATGGAGGATAAGTCTAAAAAAAACATCATTAGTTGGTTCTAAACCTAACTAATCACATTCACTTGCTATGGTTTGATTTGAATCTTCTTTCACAAGCTAGCTCATCTTTTGACTCTTTAGGATTAATTTAGCTTCTTAAACCTATTACTTATTCATTTTACTCTTCGTATCACCTCCTTAATGTCATTGACCTCTGTCCATATGTTTATAACACATCATTTACCTCATTCTATCTATCTCATTCACAAACTTCTTTCAATCTCTTTGCCTTTATGCCTTTGAGACTGCTTGTGGGGATTTGAGTTGTTTATGGGGATCGCATGAATTTTTGAGTGTGAAGACCATTTAAATGTGTATAATAAGTTTAAAAACATCTTAAAATACTTATAAAATACTTCCCTAATCTTTAAATCCTAAAACACATTTTAAACACTAAAAAGTATGCCTACATGAATAGTGACCATTATCAGACATAGAGGGGACTATGATAAAACAAATAGATATTAAACTTGTCATATGAAATTTACAATATATTTTATGGGTATATTATTTAATTAATACAAATATTACCAAGTTTCAAGTCATTTTGATATGTACTTTGTCCTCTAGACCCTTTTTACCATAATTTACCTTGAGCTGCATGCATGCTTCCTTCATGCCTTTCTTTAAAAAAAATCATGAAACAAAAAATTCATGAAAACCATAAATTTTATCACTTATATAGGAAAATAAAATTTTCAAAAATAATATTATGTGGTTATAAGACCTCTCTAATGCATAAACTACTTCTTGGTATCTAGAACTGACAAAACTTCCAAAAATATCCAATGGTTGCCTCCTTACTACAAGAGGACTATGTCAAAATAGTAGGCACTTGAAATTTTTATAGGAACTTTAAGATGTCATAGGAATTTTTTTTATTTCATGGAGACAATTATTACCAAATTTTGTGCTTTGACTCAACCTATAGATGCCCCAAACTGACCAATTTCTCTGAGGGAGGTTCCAATGTTGATCGTGATTTGACATAGGGTTGACTATACTAAAATAGTGAATATTTCCCATTGTCAAAAAACCTCAAAAAAATATTTAATGGGTATAGCAAGTCATAATGAGCCTCATAAAAGCTAATGACACATGTTTTCTTGGTCAAATTTCACAAATGAGTCATCATCCTCTTTTTCCTTGGTTTGTGTCTTATCATGATTATTTTTCCTCTAAAATCTCATGGAACCTTTCCTTTCATGATTCCACCCTTAATTTTCTATCTCACAATATTTCATGTCACCTTGTACCTTTTTTAAAAACCTCATATGACTACATGTCAATAATACTTGGATATTTTTGCTATGAAAAAAGGAGTATTTGGTATAATTCACAAACATTTATCCCCATTGGGACTTATACTTAAATTTCAACCACCCTTCAACCTTCCTCTAACATGTTTTGACCACTTAGTAAGGCATTTAGGCCTCACATAGTGAAATTTTGTACAAAGGCATGTACTACATCTTCATGTTCAATCCTTACGATGGTTGTAAGTACATGTTTTAATTTATTTGGCCAAGAAACTTCACCATTGACAATATTGACTTCATGACTATGTTTCCCTAGCTATAGGTTCATGTTTTGAGGTTATGACTACAAGTGTTCTTTGGAAACCTCTCCTAGCATGCTTGACTTTGTAAAATCCCAACTATCCTATCTATGCACAATAACATGAAGGATGGACTATAGGTGGATGATTTTGACTGTGACTGAAGCATTAGATGTTTAAGATCATTTATTAAATTATTTGAGACACCACTGATCTTGAATGCTCATGGAAACTTAATGAAACACCATCGTTCCCATTTCAAGTTATACAACTCACCCAGCATCCTATTTTACATACAAGGCTCATTCTAGCTTATTAATGGCCTCCAAATAGAGAATTGGAACTACTAACACATCCATAGGGGTGTGTAATGTCCTATACCATGTTCTTGGTCTCCTATCTATCCCATTTGACAAACCCACTACCCATTCTAGGCTCAAGAACTCCCTTTCCAATACAAGAAAGATGTTAATTTTTATCCTAACTTTAGGCATGCATAGAATAAAAACTATAAGAATTATGGAGGATCCATACGATCTCCCATTTACATGATAAATCGCTATAATTATACCCAAAATATAGTCGGAATCACCTCTAATATCAATCTTTGGTATAAGTTACAATAATAGATCCTAAAATGCAACTTTTTGGTTGTAAAGAGATAACTTATTAACCTCTAACTTTTAACTTTGCCACTGGGACTAGTAGGTGTAGATCCACCACTTTGATCATATATATATAGGTAAATTACATGTCATAAATTGACCATGACATCCAATTGCACCTACAAGTGCATTTTCACTATTGATCTAGAACATAGAAACACTGGCAATAGATGTTGTCAAAGTTGAAACTATAGTTTGAGAAATAAATTATTGATGCTTGATGTCTAAAAAATAGAAATACCAACATGTTTATATGGGTGTATAACATAAATTTCCAAGTTCTTAGCCTCCCATATAGCCTAGTTGACAAATCCACCACCCATTCTAGGCTCAAGAATGCCTTCCAAATACAAGAAAGATGCTAATTTTTAGCCTAACCTTAGGCATGCATAAAACCAAAATTGGAAGTTACATGAAAGAACAATAATATCCCTTATTTTAATTTGAAATATATATAATTACAACCTAAATATAGTCTTAATCACCTATAATATCAATACGTGCTAGAAGTTATAGTAATGGGTCCTAAAATTCAACTTTTTGGCAATGAAGAGATAACTTTTTGACCTCCAACTAGAAATTTTGCCTCTGAGACCGACAAATGAAAATACACTACTTAAATTACATTTATATAGGCAAATTACATGTGTTCAAATGATCATGTCATCCAATTCCACTTGGAAGTGCATTTTTACTAATGCTCTAGAGTATGAAAACACTAACAACAAAAGTTGTCAAAGTTCAAGCTACGGTCTAAGAACCTAATTTTTGATGCATTTTGGGTAAAAATTGGAACTTAAAACACATATATATATGGGTGAATAACATCCAATAACAATTTATTCACCTCCAAAATAGCTCGATCAACAAACCCACCACCCATTCTAAGCTCAAGAATGCCCTTCCCAATACAAGAAAGATGCTAATTTTTAGCCTAACTTTAGGCATATATAAAACCAAAAATATAAGTCATATGGAGGAACTATGATATATTTCATGTGAATTATAAATACATATAATTTCACCTTTAATTTATTTTAAATCATCTATAATATCAGTTTGTGGTAGAAGTTGCAATAACGGGTCTTAAAATGCAACTTTTTGGCAGTGAAGAGATTACTTATTGACCTCCAACTAGCAATTTTGCCTCTAAAACTAATAGGTGAAAATAAACCACTTAAATAACATATATATAGTAAAATTACACATGATCTAATTATTTTAACATATAATTCCACTTGTAAGTGCATTTTCACTACTATTCTAGAGCACAGAAACACTGATAACAAATATTGTCAAAGTTGAAGCTACAGTTCGAGAAGTCAATTTTTGGTGATTGTTGGCTGAAAATTATCACTAAGAAAACATTAATAAGGGTATATAACATTTATTACCATGTTTTTGGCCTCCCATCTATCCTGGTTGACAAATCCACCACCCTTTCTAGGCTCAAGAATGCCCTTCCCAATACAAAAAAGATGATAATTTTTAGCCTTAATTCAGGGATGCATGAAACCAAAAATATAAGTCATATTTAATAACCATAAGTTCCCTCATATGACTAGTAAATCCCTCTAATTTTACCCTAAATATATTTTGAATCACCTCTAAGATAAATTCATGGTAGAAGTTGCAGTAGTAGGTCCTAAAATGCAATGTTTTTAGTAGTGAAGAGACAACTTATTGACCTCCAACTAGAAATTTTGCCTCCAAGATTGGTATGTGCAAATCCACAAATTTTAGCACATATATATATTAAAATTACATGTTATCCAAAAATCATGACATCTAATTATGCATGCAAGTGCATTCTCACTATTATTTTAGAGCACAAAAATACTGATAATAAATGTTATCAAAGTTGAAGCTACAACCTGAGAACTCAATTTTTGATGATTTTTGGCTAAAAATTAACACTTTCAACATGTATAGAAGGGATTATAATGCATAGTACTAGGTTTTTGGACTCCCATCTATCCATATTGAAAAACCCACCACCCATTCAAGCTCAAGAACACCCTTCATAATACAAGAAAGATGCTAGTTTTTATCCTAACTTTGGGCATGCATAAAACCAGAACTATAAGTCATATAAAAGAAATATAAGATCCCTCTTATAAATGAAAAAACCCATATAATTACACCTATAATATATTATTAATAATCTATAATATCAAATTTTGGTAGGATTTGTAGTAATAGGTCCTAAAATGTAACTTTTTGGCAGTGAAGAGATAACTTGTTGACCTCCAACTAGCAATTTTGCCTCCAGGACTAGTAGGTGCAAATGCACCACTTCCAACATGTATATATAGGAAAATTAAATTCTCTCCAATTACTATGACATCTATTTAAACCCACAAGTGCATTTTCATTACTATTATAGAGCATATAAATACTGACAAGAAATGTGTTTGGAAAGGTACAAGGAGATATAAACTTGTCATGAGCAATTGTTCAGGAGTGCAGCAATGCCAAGTAATTTTAGTAATAATTTATTAAATTAAATAATATGAAATTATTTACTAATGGTTCCAACCACGTGAAGGTGGAAGTTGGTTTGACACAACTAACCTACAAAAAAATGTTAGTAGTAAGTAATTAAAGATGAAATTTATGCATGTACTACCTACTAAATTAAAAACATTTGGTAAAATTGATTACATATACATTTTAAAAGTTAAAATACCTACACATTTAAATCCAATGAACCACTTGAATCTTGTCTAATCTTGATAGTATCAATAATAGCTTCATGGTCTGACTTGTGAACTTTTCATAGATTCTTATTTCTTGGCCTCCCATGATATTTTTGCATGGATATTCATTGTAACAACCAAATTTTAATAGTGAAGTATCTCATTTCACATTTAAAATTATTCAAATAAACATACATTTCAATAATTTATAAGATATCATCAAAGCCAAGTTCCAGTGACCACCACAAACCCACTGGGATAATCAATGTTTTCTCCATCTACAACTGGGGAAGTCAATTTTTTATTTCCATCTACATACCAAAATAAGTATTAATTCATTCCCTTTTCATTTTATTCATCTAAAATAACTACAAAAAACATGGAATGAATCATAAAAAATAACTTTTAATGAGACTATGATGATATATTATGTGAATAAATAATACATAAAGATTAATCTTCTACCTAGCTTTACTAGATCAGATATATGGACAAAGTCATGTGATGATGTCATGTCTATAAGTTGAAATGTTTGTGGATCCTAATATGTCTTGATTGGAATTAGAGATCTATAACTCCATTCATCCACCCATTCTTGTGACTCACACTCATTCCAAATAGATTTCATGTATGTAGAATAAAATCATGGCAAGTGCCATGTATTAATATTTTAAGAACCTGCATTTGAGCTACAAAATGAGTGGATCTTACTTGAACTTTTTAGATTCATACATTCCTCATATTTTACCAAGTCTTTTTCCTCTATTAACCAAAAATTTATATGCACAATATAATTTTCTTTAGCACCATGACATATGTTCTCATTATATCATTCAACCATAGTTATCGCATAAATAAAATTAGTAACATTATCAAATTTTAACTCCTCCCTTACAATCACTCATTTTACACATCCTCTGGCACTATCATGTTCCCCTTCTCCATGGCTAGCCTTAGTGAAACTCCAAATATGTTCTACATTAGTGGTAATGTGCATTGTGATCAGCCAATAAAACATCTATGCATTCTTAAATTATGATGTGCAACTATCTAAGCAAATGTAATTTTTTTCTTAAATAATGTTTCTTTGAGTCAACTATTCATACAATTTCTCAAAACAACCTTGCACATAATCTATACAATGTGATTAGTCATCATTGATATAGAAATGGTACTCCCTTAATATTTTTTAATCTTCGTATATAATATTAAGTGCATACATGAATGCTATATGCATGAATATGCCAACTTGTGTTGAGTTGTAATACTATGATTTAACTTCCATTTGTGGTTTGAATGTATAATTTTTGGCAAAGTCAACTACTGAAAAAATAGAATCAAGTGGTAATGTATCCTTTCTTAGCTTTAAATGTTCATCCAACCATTTATCACTATGTGTGTGCCTTGTATACTCATAAACAATTTTTTCCATGAATTCAACCATAAATTTTGAAACATGTATCTCTTTTGTAAAAAGCTCACACCTTTTAGATTTTTTGCCATTTTTTACTTCATAAGTCATAGATTTGTATTTTCTCAAACCAACTAATTCCTATCCAATTGCACTTTTACACTTCTCATGGATATATATTTTTTTAATTTTGGAAATCCACCAAAAATGCTATAATTTAAATCCAAACATGATTTCTTATTAAAGAACTATCCATCTAGTCTTTCACAAAAAAATTTAGAATAAAATCCCTGGCTGATTTTTGTAGAACTTCTATGCCACACTCCTAAAAAATGCTTTTAGTATGTAAAGTACAATGAATATGGTGAAAAACATCATAGTGAATTGAAAATTTAACATATTTCCTACAATAACAAGTGGTGCATGTGTGATTTATTTTTACATAAAAAGGTTTGGCCATCTCAAAAAATCTACGACTAATAGAAATTTGTGGACATTTTTTCCAAAAACTTAGAGTACAATTATGTTTGAGTCATATTCAAGAATTTTTTAAGTTTTGGTTCATGATTACAAGAACCAACTCTTCTTTTTACTACATCTCTTGCATTGGGAAAAACTCTTGTATTATATCTCTAAAATTGTGCAAGTCTTTTAAAGCATCGGCTATAGTTGTGTCCTTTTGTGGAAGTCTGCCAAAAGATGCCTAGAGATATTTTATATTGGGTTCATTAAGTCTTCCACATCTTACAATTGCTTTCATTAATGTTTTTCTTTCTATATCAAGTGTTTGAATTATTTTTAAAATCAATCATTTTTTCTGAATTTTTACACTTATTACACAGGTTGTCATTATATGATGGGCAGAATTACAATATTTATTGCATGATTTTTGGCCTACAATATGATATGCATCATGTATATTTTCAATAATTTCATCATTTTCATCATCCATGTTAGATGTTCTTATTCCTAATGTGTAAATTCTAGGTCACATATTAACCAATTTCATCAATGAAACAAATAATTGACATCTTTTAATATCATACTATAATATATGAAATAACTATCCCAAATTTCTTAATCTATTCTTCTTGAATGGTGGTAAGACATTTTCTTATGCATTAGTTTCAAAATATTTTCATCGGCTTCAATTAAGTACTTATATTTTCTTTGCACAATTATTGGATGTGTTTTTATTGGTTGAATCCATTTAGAGGGTGTTTTAAAATCATTATATATTTGCATGAAATTTTCTTCATTATTAATTTCATCATTATTTGAGTCCATTAAATTTTGTTCATTGTTGGTGGGTAAAGTATCATACATAGGCTCTTCATCAACAAAATCAAAAACTTTAAATTTTGAATGTGAACTTCTAATATCATCTAATTTTATTTTATTTTTTTTATCATAATTCAATTCATTATTGTCATTTTCATCATTATTGCCAATTGTTTTATTATAGAAGGCATTTGGCTCATCAAGGTTAGTATTTTTACCTTGTCTAGAATGAAATGCTTGCATTCATACCTTGTTTTTTTCTCTCAACTCTTCTAATTGCTCCATATTTTTGTTCTTCAACTTATTTCTCTTCCCTGAATGTGAAATGGAGCCCATTTTGACAAAGAAAACCAAAATTTACTTCAAAATCTGGGGTCCAAAAAATACTACAAATAAAGTATGTAGAGAGTATGCAGAGTATGTAGGGAATGTTTGTGGGGAAAACAATCTAGATTTGAGATAAAAATAGACATTGAAAAGTAAGTTTTTGTTTTCAATGCAATGAATGCATATGCATTATATAAATGCATAGGCGTTACTATAACGTATATGCATTTCTTGAAGTATAGGCATATACTACAAAAACCAAGCACAAATACTCATATCAAATGCATAAAATCCCCTATAATACTATAATATGATGAAATAAGACTCAATAAGACTATAATATGATGCATAAAGCCCTAATATGATGCATTAAGGCTCAATATGATGTAATAAGGCTTAATATGATGCAATAAGACTATCATATGATGTAATAAGACTATCATATGATGCAATAAGACTATAATATGATGCAATAAGACTACCATATGATGTAATAAATATAAAATATGATATAATAAGGTTATCATATGATGCAATAAGGCTCAATATGATGCATAAATACTCAATATGATGAACAAATCTCTACTACATGATGCAATAAGACTCTTGATAAGAATATGAAGTAATAAGAATATAATATGATGAAATAAGGCTCAATATGTAAGATGAAATGAGATAAGTTTTCCCAACATCCTATCATAGTTCCCTACAAAACTAGGTGAATAACAAGTTCATAAATTACCACTAATCACATTCATGAATTTATGCATTTGTGATGAAATCAGGGAACTTAAGGGTTATGTTTGTTATAAAATTAGGATTTAGGGTTACAGGTTTAGTGTAATAGGTTTGTACATGTGTATATGTCATGAAATTATGGATTAGGGGAATTATACATGTTCAAGTGATAAAATTAAGGTTTTTGATCAACATGTCATGAAACATGACCTAATTTAGCCCCTTTTTCACATCATAGACTCCAATTTAGGTTCAATGGGTTGAAATTGGCAACATTTGCATTTACATTTCTAATTAAATTAGGGTTAGTTAAGCCATACATTTTATATCAATATTATATAATTGGATGGTCCATAAATTTGGTTTAGGGGCTCAATTTTTCCCAAATCACATCCCTAATTGAACCAATCAACTAATTGGTCTAATTCATGATAGATATAATCATACTTAATTTTGTCCCAAATCATATATCATGCTCTTATAGTTATTTTAATAAGGGGTTAAAATTGTCCTCCCATGCCTCCTTGATTGAAATTCCACTATAATTGAACCTTTTTATGCCATGTGTGTACCTCATACACCCAAAAGTGTTAAATCTATCAAAGATGCATCAAGTCCTAGAAGTTTCAAAGATGACAATGCCTCGAGAGGCCAAATCCAATTACATATCACCATGTGTACCTCGTACATGCTCAAAAGTGTCATCAATATTAAAGGTGTTAGGTCCTAGAATTGTTAAAGAGATATCATATCCATGTGAAGACAAACCTAATTAGATACATCACCACATGTGTATGTTTTACACACATATACTTGTGTTAGAGATCTAACTGTAAATTGTCCTAGAAGCATCATATTTTTAAAATCCTCAAGACACCCAATCCAATCAAATATTTCCACATGTGTAGGTCTAGTACACTTGGAGATGTGTTAAAGTTGTCATATATGCAAATGTTTGATACCTAGACATGTCTCATCACCTCTAACAAATCCAAATAAGGCCTATTCATAAATTTGTCATACATATATATAAGCCAATAATGTTTAAATATTCACATCAATCCAATAAACTCATGTCTAGTAAATAATTCACATGATGCAAGCCTCCAACTTGCCATTACTATAGGAAAATTATCATGTAGAGACTTTTAAGGTCCCATCTGAATTGATCAAGAACTGAACATTATCATTTTTATATGTATGCATTCTTATTATTTATATCTCTCTTCCTTGAATTACCTCTAGATCTTGAAGTACATTCATATTAAGTCCTACACATAGGAGAAAACACAATTCAATAATGAACTCCTCAACCTCAATTCCCAATCTAGAGTAAGAATTTTGAGATGTCCTAATTTTTTGAATTTTGAGATGTACTAATTTTTTGTAGTCCACATCATAAGGTTTAAGATAATTACAATGAAATATGAACAAGATGATTGAGGATATATGTATAAAATATATAATTTTTAAACCTTCAATGAGGGGGTGCACACTGGTATTCACTTTTGACCAACCATCTATAAGAGGTGAGAATTCATCATGCACATGAATAATTATTGGGTTCCTCTACTCAGCATCATCCTTGAGGGGAAGTAGGTCTCAGATTTAGGGGACATTATCACCTTTAATGTATCTTGAATAATCTCAATAGAGTTTGAGATCAGGTAATTTATACATATGTCATACTTGGTAAATTCTAAGTCTACACCACCCTATATTTCTAAAGCATATCCATCCCTTACTGATTTCAAATAAATTCCCTAGTGCATTTAGATATTTTTAAAGCTATACATTCATATCTATAGGCACCACATCTTAAAACAACATCTTAAAGTCACATCATCACTAATGGATACATGTGACTATTTCAAATTTATTGAGCTCAAAACCACATATTATATTAAAAAAATGTATACCCAACTTGACCAGAATGTTTAATAAAAACATGTACATACCTTATACGCATCATCATACTTTCTTATCATACCATCCCAATTACATGCAATAAGGTATATAGCTATATAGTATTGATAAACACCAAGTATTATCTAGATTGTTTTTGAGCTTGAATTTTTTGCATCCATGGTGTGGCTAGGACTAGTCCCATGTCAAAGACACACTCTTGAGATGAGGTGGGAATGGCTAGAGTGGTTAATGGTTGTCCCATTTGTGATGTAGGGGTAGATGAAGGAGGTGCACAGAATGGAGGACTAACCATATTTTCATAAGAGATCTTAATTTTAGGTAAATTTTTAATAGTGTATTTGAATACATTATGGGAATCTTGAATAATTATAATAATAGAAGACTCTTGCTAGACTTTTAATTGGGACCTCAAAATGCACATATTGAATTATATGCACTAAATGACCTTAGAGGAATCTTAAGGGACTTTATTCAACACATTTTAGGAATGTTTTTTAGACAATCTCGGGCATGATTCAAAGGTATTGGGCTCCATTATATAGCATTCTTCAAATAGATATCCAAGAGATTCCCTAATACACCAAGGGCTCAATTCTTATTTCTACTTACACAAGATTATCTATACTACATAGTCCAATTTAACAAGGTTTACCACTTAAACAAATTAGTTCAAAATTTATAAATAAAGGGGTTTGGTCAAAGATATCAAAAAAAAACAAAAGGGTAAGATAGGATTTTAGGCAAGTAGGATAATATCAATAAGAAATGCAAGTAGTATTTTAGGCAAGTAAGGTAGTAAGGTATATCCTTGTCTTACTATGGGAAAGGTCCCAATAATTGTGCATTTTCTGATTGTTGAACAAGGCTTTATTTAACA
This sequence comes from Torreya grandis, assembly GCA_037957365.1. NCBI lineage: Eukaryota > Viridiplantae > Streptophyta > Pinopsida > Cupressales > Taxaceae > Torreya > Torreya grandis. The sequence goes on from JARHVA010001208.1 coordinate 372,516, forward strand.
TGTGTTCTATTGATGAAACATATTGGTGTATATAAATATTAATGTGCACCAAAATCTGAGCATGTAATATCTAATACTTGTTTAGCATTTATTGTATAAAATTAAAATTAACTAATCACATATTGATAAGTAAGACTCAAGTATTGATAATTTAATACACAATGATTGGTACTCTAAAGGTTAAACATTTAATCATAGGTTTAAAAAATGCATTTTATGACCTCTCATGATAAAATAGGTTATATTGTAAAATGTATAATGTGTTAGACCTTGAAATCTTAGTTATAAGTAGTTAAGGTGACATATTGAAATACGTAAAAATCTTGAAGTCTAATGTGATGTTATGGCTAATGGGACCTTTCCCCTATAAGAAACATGAAATATTTTTGTTTTATCTTATTTAAAAATAATTTATACACATTATATAATGCATAAGTGTTATACAACATGTATATGTTATTTGAATTTCAATAAAAAACTGAGCCTCTAGGCTTAGAAATGGCTTGGATTTCTAAGCCAGAGGATTGTGATTGTGCATTTACAGCCGGGACTGAGAGTTGTTACAAAACCCAACAAATTTCAACTTCAATCACCAAATATGCTATGGATTTAAACATCAAAATTCAAAAAATTATTACCATCATGATGAGCACATTGTCCTCTTTTCAAATATATGGTTTTTATAATTTATAGGCTATTTGAAGGGTTCAAACTATATTTATTTCTAACTACACCTTTTTAGGCCACTACATGCCACACATAAATATGTTTATTCATGTTTATGTATTCTTTTTTTTCATTAATCCAAATGAAAAACAAATTATATGGTAACAAACTAGGATTAATTTTATACACATTAAAAAAAATTGATTTTTTTTTAGGTAGTTAGTTGGGCCGCATGGATGGCTATCCATTTTTTTTTCAATTTTTAGGATCTACTTAATTTCAAAATCAATAAAAAAAATATTCATTGAAAAAAAATATTTAAAAAAACTGGTAACACACTAGAATATCTTATCTAAATACTCATCAAAAGGTTTCAAACAATATGTAATGATTCTCAAAAAATGGTGTGCTATAGGGCTATCTATCTACTATGTTTTCTTGAAAACAATAAAAGGTCCTATTAAATTTTTATATGCTTGACCTATTTATACTTAACCATTTTTGAGAAAAAAATAGTTTTAAAAAAAAAAAAAAACTCAAAATTCTACAATTCATCTTTTATACCATCTTCAAATTTTGAGTGTAGCCATCTCAAATTATCTACATAAGTTCACATTTTTGAAATTTTTGAAAAATCATGTCCACGAATAGGCCCTTTTTTGTCCCCAAAATGTGTGCACTTACCCGAATTTGTCTTCACACTATAATATCTTCCCCATTTGATCAAATTCATATCATAGATTGTGATCAGGGTAGTTAAATGAGATTAGTTCCTACAAACAATGAAAATACGTAAGTTAGAGCTCAGGGAACATAAAACATTAACAAAGTATTAGACTCTTGTTTTTATTTGTATTAATAAATATGAATAAATATTTAGGCTAAAGTCTTAAGCTAAGTTATAAATATAATAAAAGGGACCTCACATTTAGTTAGACCACACTAAGATAAAAGGGAAAATAGGGGGATCAAGACGTGAAGAACTTAGGATAAATATTTTAGACTAAGGTCTTGGTCATGTTAATAAAAATGAATAATACCTTAGGATAAAGTATAAAATAATTTAAATTAAAGTTCTCATGTGAAAATTTAAATAGAAACTCCCACCAAATTTGATTTCAAAAGGAGTATTTAGACTAAATTTATCAAATCATGTTTCAACTAGTCACATACACAACTTACAGTCACGTTTTGTTTAACGCTTTGAAAGATTAAATAATTTAAGTTAATATCACAATAATTTAATCAAATATTGATCAATCATAACTATTTGAATAATTTACCTATCTAAAATGAGTGCCAAAAGGTTTTTTCCATCTTGTTTATTTTTCTACTAAAAATACCACAATCCAACTAAAAATAATTTGAGCTACAGGTATCTAAACCCTACCTACATTTTAAATAATGATAAATGAGTATGTGCATGAAATTAGGGGACAATTATATGGAATTTACCATAATGTATATACATTATAAACATTATGCATATGTGTAATAGCCATAATGCATATGTGTTATTTAAAACTAGGATAAAAAATAATGAACCTAAATGAGGACACATTATAATGTGTGATCATTTTTATATCATGAAAGGAATGCATAAAAATTCTATATAGTAAAAGTAATGCATGTGAATTATCTTCACATTACACCAAAAAACACAAAAAATATATTTTAAGTGGCATATGTTCTGCTAGTAGATGATTTACTAAAATAAATATTAAGTATAAGGAATATATTTATATTCCTTATACTTTAAATTTATTTTATTAAATTTAAGAAATTGGGATCATTATACATTTAATAGAGTTGTATCATA
>JARHVA010001208.1:380000-382500 GCA_037957365.1 Torreya grandis
TTATGATCTATATCTCAATTTTGAAGCTACATAAATTCACATACACATCCATAAAACTCAATTTTTACATGATTGTCATGGATTATATCAGACTTGAGAACTTATATACTACAGTTCATAGTATCTCTCTTTGTGTGTGTACACACACACACACACACACACACACACACACACACACACACTTGTAAATCTCAGTAACACCAGTATAAAATCATAACAATCTTCCCATACTTCTTAAAATCTAGACTCAAACTCATAAATCCATTTATACATGGAATATAATGACTACTTATGATAGTAATTGATGATTTTCCTATAAATCAATCAAATATAATAAATCCAATGGATAATTAACTCATAAATTTTACCTGGTCAATAACTAAGCGACATAGAATATTTCTAATTCTTTTGCTTCATGAATCTGATAAAGACTTATCAATTTTCATACATAAGCAATGATAGATCACAGAAAAACTTTTTAATATTTGATACATTTCTAAAAAACCATATTCTTCCTTCTATTGATAAGTCTTCAAATATACATAGTTTTATAGAGATAGACCTGAAGGCCTTATTCAATTCACTATCTGCCTACTCTATTATACGTACAAAATTTTATTTATCTAAATATATTCTTTTTCATTTACCTTATTGAGCTCCTTAATACATGATAAGAGAGCTATCTTTTAATACAACTTTAGATTGGTCTTAATTAATACCAATATCTTCTCTAACAATATGTCTATGTAGAAGGCTTTCTCTTCTAGATACACTAAGAGTAGTTTTTGTCTTTACATGAAAGTAAATATATTTTATTATGTGAATAAACCTTATAGTAACTTCCATTTACCTTCTGAGGTCATTTTTAAGTCCATTCCCTTCATAAGGGCTTACAAGCTATCTAAAATATTTAAATAGATGATTTAGAGGAAAACTCCAAAATAACTAGTTTAATATAAATGAAGCCTTATAAAGATCTTTATTGACCTTATAAGACATATTTAAGATTATTAAAGACCCTTAATATCACATTTTGTCATATTTACAAGTTTACACTAGTTTTTTCTTGATGCTCCTACATCAAACTTCCCAGGAGGAAAAGTTTTTGAGCTGCACATAAAAGTTGTTATTTTCTTTTTCTCTTCTTCCAATTCATCATATTATTTTCTTGAATTTATATTCTTTCTTTTTTATTTATATGTAGCTATTTATAATATATGAGCTCAAATGGCTTAATATTCTTTTCATTTTCATCAATGAAATCTAATATGTAGACTTCCATCTCCTTATCTACCAAGCCATTCACATCTGCATATACAAAACTCAAAACATAATTAGTTTTAAAAAATTGAGGCAATGTTTCCCCTCCATCTTCATCTTCATCACTTAAGAGCTTTAAAATATCAATCTTAACTTCTTTTATATCTTCTTCATCCCCTATGAGGCTCAAATTTATTGGTTCCATCATGATTTGACACCAAATCATGTCTTCTTTTTCTTTGAACTCTATCAAATCTCAATTCAAAGTTGGATTATCTTCATCTTTTTTCATTTAAGACACCTTTTCCTACAACATATCAAATTTCACAAGAACTCCAATGGGTGCTTCTTCCTTACATCCATCATTCATGAATTTATCTAATAGTTCAATTGTTTATTTATACAAAGCATCTTCACGACAATTTTTATTTTCTTTATCAAATATAATGTTAGAAGAAAAAATAATTGTTTATTTTTCTTCACATTTTCCTTGAATAAGCCCATACATAGGCTCAATTTATCTTTTTCCTCCTTTTTCCTACAATGCATCACCATCTTTATATAATTTCACATTCATATCAGAATAATCAATATTGTAAACAAAACATTTTGGTCTCATAAGTCCTTCAATTTATTCTTGAATAAAATTTTCATCTTTTATGCCTTAAATGAGGAATTGATCTTCATGAATATATTCTCTTTACTTCATGTATTCAAGAAATTATCCTTCCTCTGGATGACAAAATACTTTTTCATGTTCCAGTAGCATGTTTTCTTATTTCATAGTACAAACATGATGTTCATGCTTCTCCTTTTCTATTAGCATTTTAACTTATTCATAATTTAGGCCCTCAAATTGGACCCTCTCTCCATATTTCTTCTTACCTACATACACACATACAAATAAGTCATTAGTTTTAAAAAATTGAATTGGATTGATTTTCTAGAAATCTCTTTTGATTCTTCTTTTCAAGGGTATTTTTGAGAGGCCACTTGATCCTTTTTTTTACCTTACAATACACTTTTGTCTTTATTCCTCCAAGACTTGTGTCATGGCTGCTAAGACCAACCTCATCTTAGTAATTTCTTTTTATACCTTTATTTCTCTCATCCTCCTATGGAAACCTTATTGAATTGAGCCCTTCATTATTTCTCTCTTTTTACTCTTTTCCTTAGGCCTCACTTAGACCTATTTCCCTTAGCAATTTTGTTTCACCTTACTATCTAGTACCTAACGTAG